>OMKZ01054641.1:43270-60506 GCA_900302535.1 Neoniphon sammara
TGCACACACACACACTCCTAAAAGTAAAATCTGAGCCTACTGCTCTGCTTTGGACTGTGAGCCAAGTTTGAGACAAAGTCCATAGCCCTCCACTGGGTTATCAAACTGTGGCCCAGGCATGCATCCATCTGTGGAAAACATGGAGACTGTTCTCCCACACTGCACAGCCCACCCTTTATCTACAGATGGTACTACTGAGCAGGAATGTGACCTTTGATTTGGTTTCTCACACGGAATGAGAGCGTATGCTGCCCAATGAAAATTGGGAAAGGATTTGCTGGCCTCCCAAACCAAGCAAATGAGCACATGATTGTTTGCATGGCAAATGCTGGTTTAATGCAATTTAAAAATTTAGATAAGTGTCCAGTGTAAGTGTCCTCATGTGAGGCCCATTTCACCAGATAAATGAGGGGGAGGGGTGGCATCCCAACCCATCACAACAAATGTATGGTCTCATCTGTGTAGTGTACTCTAAAGCTGTAAAGGAGAACAATGTCATCCTATATTGATGAAACAAAGTGCTCACTGACAGAAGCAGTCGGCAAAACACTGAAAGACCTGCAAAACATACACGCAGACAAATGCAAATTTGTTGTTATTTTTTTCCCACAGCTACAAAAGCTACATGAAAATGCATGATAACATTTTCGATCTTGCTTATTCAAATTAAGGTCCATGCCTCAAATTCCGTAAAAGATACTGCCATCATGATGCTAATCCTGATGCCATGACTTGGCATCAGGATTTTACCATAACCCTTGACCAGATAAAACCACAGCCTCTGAGCTTTTTCTACTACCTCTAACATTTGCTCTTGCGCTGCTCTCTAGCCAAGTGAATAGTGGGGTTGTGTGGTAATGTGAAGTGGACTGGGTTGGTTACTTCTGCTCTGCTTCTTCACTTCTGAACCCTGACCACATAGCCAGCAGGCCGAGGGGGATTTGCGCATATCTGCACAGATGCTGGCCGAGTGAGCAGGGACAACACTACATTGTTCTCGCCTTTCGTGCAGCAGGGCAGTCTCCTTGAGAGTAGCCAGAGGGGCTAAGTGGGAAATGAACAGATCACTACCAGTTTGTCCTCCAATTTGTTTGGCAATGGACCACTGGTGCTCCTCGTGCAGACATTATGTACCATGCAAATGCCAATTACACCATATTTGATGACAAACACACTAGCAGAAAACAGATATATAGGGTACTATAGGCTATAAGGGAATGATCCAGGTGATAAGCAGTAAATAGCCCATACTGATCATGACTAAGGGAAAATGTACTTGCAGCTCAGTCTTGGTTAAAATAAGAGGGCTTCCCAAGTCACGACAAAAACAAATTTGTGGTCGCTGTTACATAAGTAAGGAATGTATCCATGTATTTTTTATGCAGGTGAGCCCCTGCTCTGCTCTGAGGGCCCCTGATGGAGGGCTGACTGCATGGGTCTACTGGATGCCAGAGCACTCTTTTGCAGCTCTGCCAAGCAGGTAATTCACAAGCAGCAGCAGCATGAATAAAAGATAACGGGCCACAGCTGACTCCTTTATGCTGCATGTAATTTTACTCATTCCTCCAAGTGAAAGACTTTCCAAAGATTATTGAAATTTTTCAATCTCACCCATCTGAAGCCATTAATGTCTCTTTATTAGGCAGTAGTAATAACGGGGTATGTTTCAGTGGACAGGTGCTTGTAAAAACACTACAGTAGTATGACGCAGCAGTGCAGAAATCTGGGAACAGTCTGCATTGTCTAATAAAAACATCTCAGACTAAACATGAGCCTACATTAAATACCGGCCATAAAAACTAATAAGAAACTTTTATTAGTGGTATCATGAATTTCTCGTTGAGGCATAAATATGTTTGCTTTTCATTTAGTCAGAATGAAGAATCGGGCTTCTGAAAGCAGATCCTGAATAAGCTGAGAAACCACAATTGCGTCACTGAAAGACATTTGGATTAGGATGTATCACCAATCATCCCCCATTTACTTTTCATTGATGCTTTTGGCTGACAATTTTGCAGGCTGGCATGAAAAGTGGATTATGTGACTATCTTCCGATAGTGTTTGGGCATACAGGGAGACATTAGCTGCCAGTAAGACCAAGTGCTTATAGAGTTTTTATAACATGTGAAAGGAATATTTCAAGTATGTTCACTGCAAACCATTAGAGTAACAGCCAAGCTAACTGTCTGTCATGATCAGTTGTGCAGAGAGGCTGTAGAGGACTAAGCCATGCAGGTACAATATCTATGGGAAACAGGGCAGGCATGGTGATCAGCAGCTACTGTGTGCAGGCCTGTGCAGAGATAGGTTTTCCATGTCAGTTGATTGGTCCAAGGGCAGCTGAACTTATCAGGCAATGCAGACCTCCTGTGCACTATCTGAATGGCGACTAGAGGGAAACTGTTACTTGTTCCTCACTTTGATATGTCTAAAACATTACCCATGTAGCACATAACAAAGGTTCATGGTTATTGGGCAAATGTTCTCACTGCTGGTCCAAAGCCAATATGATAAATAAAATATTTTGGTGCTTAATTTAGCCTAATTAACACCCTATGATTGTGCTTATATAAAAATTAAAAAATTTAAAAGAAATACTTTATCATAGCAAGGAGGAAGGGATGGTGTGAAAGAATGATTTTTTTTTTCTTTTCACCCTGATAAAGTAAGAAAGCAACACTCACTCACCTCTACAATGTCAGAGTTGGTTCTGCTCTCATGGGGCTCGTTGTACTCTGTATATTTCAGTAACACTTTGTCCATGTCTGTGCTGGCGTACTGGAACAGTTTGTTAGAGCTGTTGAAAATGATGAGGGCTATCTCACAGTCACATAGTACGCTCAGCTCATAGGCCTTTTTCATCAGGCCAAACTTCCTCTTTGTGAAGGTAACCTGAGGAACACACAGAAGGAAAAAAAATTAAGCTGACAAAGATGGAACTTAATATTTGCATTTGTATGTGTAGGGAAAAACAGTTAAATTTTTTACTTTTCTTTTTTTTTTTTTAACTCCATCTATACACAGAATAGACACAAAAATGTTTGGACTAATATATAAAATGTATCAGTTAATTTCTGCACAGCCTATCCTATCTACATATGGTACTATCGAGTATTATTAAAAACATTTAGTAAGATAGCAAATTATGCAACTAATCTAATGTGTATTGTTCTATTATTACAAACAACAGAACAGTTTTACTGTAACTATAATGACAAATAACCATATGAGTTCTCCTTTAGGATTCCTTTAGGAATTGTTATTGCAATAACATAGTGCATGTCTAAAATGTCCAGTTATCAGGCCAGAGGTCAGGGTTAGAGGCACAAGTCAGCGAGCTGAGTCAGAGCTTTAGCAACAACAGGGGTCCATACATTACTGTAGCCCCTGACTCCATATACGGAAAGCTATCTCTGTAGTGCAGCATAAGCCTTGTAACGTGAGCCCTCAGATGGGACTTCAGGTCATACATCACTCCAGTGGTAACCCAACCCTCTCTGCAAAGTGACTTTATGTCCTGTACCTCTGCAGCTCTGTCTCTGTGGTCGCTTCAGACCTATACACATGTCATTATGTTACACTGCCTCTATACAGCTTGTTACACTCCTTTCTCATGCTAAAAACATATTTCAGAAATGGGGAAAATTGTAATGTAGACATTCCTTCCTTGGTTTCATAGTAGCTATATATTTTCAGGAAATTCATTTAGAGAATGTGAACTCTGTATAGTCAACTGTATAGATTTAAGTTTTTTTTCTTACTGAGAGCATGGCTCTTGTTAAATGTGCAGTATACAGTGTGACTTGTGAATGTGCTAGTAAAACCTGTGCTTGGACCAATGGAGATGTGTCTGTATTCTTCATCAGTTTCACTGACCTACTAAGAGAGGAGTTGAGCAGATGAGCTGGCTTTGTTCAACTTTAATTGGTCACAGCTTGCAGCTATACCCTCATTTAAACTGGCATAATGCAGTATAATCCTATGTGCTGTGTAGTATCTATGTAACCACTCAGGCAGTGGGGTCACTCCAACTGTGAAAAATGAATTTCAAATCTTTCACACTACAGGTAATTACACAGAGCTATTATTCCTGCTCTAGACACACAGGAGCCCTTCCTTGTGTCATATTCTATTCGATGCACCGTTGGCTGAGCTCATATGACAAACCAAATACTAAAATAACATTTCTTGAAATGACATGGTTTAAGTACAGGAGCAGCTAAATCTAATAACATGTTTCCTTGCAAATCTCTGACACATAAAGCCTTGGAGTACATACGGCTGAACAGGAAAAGCACTTGTGTGGTTTTGCGCGTGTCATTCTGATCATGCTCTGAAGGTGGATTGCTGCATGGAGACAGACAAGGGTATATGCTATGACCAATCCCTGGACCTTCGAGGACTTGTTTCTACTCAGTTCTCATTAGAGCACAGTCCTCCCTGGTTCACCTGCAGGTCTAACCAGCCGATACTAGCTGCCTCTGACTAAACACTGGGGCTGCCTGCTTGCTCACTTGTTTGCCGGCTTGCATATTTGTTTGTTTGCTTAACCATCTGGAAAGCAGAGAGTGTCATGTGGGGAAATGATTAACAAATTGTATGCTCTTTAGCAGATGAATGTGGCTGTTAAGCCATGGAGATGTCACCTTTCAGCAGGAAGCCCAGGATGAGGCGCTGAGCGAGGACTTTGTTCCACCTGGATGCATGGCAGAGTGCTGAGTGCGGGGCTGCTGACCCAGGCACCGGTTCATTTCACCCTCAGTGGCAGCACTGAGACTTGGTCCTTGCCCCAGTCCCAAACACACTACCTCTACAAAGCCAGCTGCTGCTCGCACTGCCATTAAAGGTGAGAACCATAAAAACTCTTCTGTGTTTATAAAATTATCTCCAATGGGAAGAGAAGAAAGCTGTTTTGTACAAAAGCCATCTGATTGTCTTAAGGTATCTATCTAGGAAGTGCAGCTTTGTTTGGTAGGGCATGACACATCATAGTTGAGAGTACGCAGATGTGTGGACATGAGGGTTTTAACTTCCCTCCACCCCCATGTTCTCTGGGGTGACTGGTGAGACAGTGGAAAACCACAGACATCCTTGAGGTCAAGTGGGAGGTTCATTGGCAGAGTTTTTTTTTAAGATACACCAAGTCAAAGAGGCCCACAAAGGCACTCAGTGTAGGTTGATCTTACAGTAAAACTTGTAAGCACATTTAAACCTCCAATAAACTGGAGTGATTCCAACTTTCTCAGCCTTTGATAAGGTCATTATAACAACCCACACAATACCGGCCAGATCAGAGCAACCATACTAGCATTTCATTTAGTCTGTGCCAGCCTGAAAACCATGACCTTTTCAGATGTTCTTATGATGTGGAGCTGAGGTGCTAATTTTGCTCTCACAAAGACTTTCTCCATATCCAACTTTTTCCCTAGTGCCCTACCACCATCACCTCTTCTCATCGAGCTTGGTAATTCAGTTTTTTACACTTTTTTAGCACTTTGGGGAAGGGTTCTAGGTATTTGTAACCCAACCAGGCATTGTGTCGATAGTAATATCACAACTGCATTATGCAAAATTCTTATGTAAAAACACACGTGTCTTGTCAGCTTGAAGCACAGCATGGCTGCAACAGCAAAGAGCATCCGGTCCCCCCCAAATGAGATGGTGAAGATTTGCCTTATTTGCCCAAATGAAACTCAGATCTTGTCACTGGTAGGATAATCTTCCAAATGCACAGGAAATGACAAATAAAAATGTATGGTAAAATTTCAGAATTTGCCCTTTAACCGCAGTGAGTCAGCAAGCACTCCCTCGGCTGGACTCACCAGTTTCAGATGCTTCTCTTGTCCCATGGATACAAACTGATATGATATAAATATAAGCAGTTAACTGACATCTAGTAATTTCTGGCAGTTGAAGTCCTCAAAATTGAAACGATTACCTCTTGCTGCCATTTGTGGCCACTGATTTGCAAAGATTGCATTGTGCAGCTTTAGAAAAAAACATTAAAATCTACAAAAGAGTGTTCTGTGTGTGTCTGTAACCTATTCTTTTGTTCTTTACTCTTGTTTCTCATCATCTAATACACATAGAAAGTTGTATAGTATTTAGTAACATGTACTCTAACAAGCCAGCACACACACATACACACGCAGAGCAGATGTGTCAATCAAAGGGTCTATCAATGTCTGTCCTCGGGCAGAGGTGCCAAGATGACAAACAAGACATCTGGGACTGAGACTGAGGCTGAGGCGAGGGCATGGCAGGAGATGCCTGAGTCACAAACACCTTCAGAGGGGTGAGGAGCTGGCGGCCTTGTGAGAGCCTCATGTCACCTCTGACGGCCCCGATGGCAGACATGAGAGCGGGCTTGAGAGACAGAGAGGCCTGGCACCAGCTGGCAGAGTGACCCGGGCCCTGTGGCTGCTGCCCTGGCTATGCGGTGGCAGAGTGCTGGGGCCTGGGAGACAGGCCAGGGCCACCCCTACTGTCTGCCTGGATCAGCTCTCCCTGGGAGAGAGGACAGCCCCAGGATCCCGATGTGGACAACTGAGGGCACAGAGGCTTCATCCACTGGGTGGGACTGACCTTGAAACCTACAGTAGCCATGACTGATGCTGTCATCTACAGGGGGTGACAAGCTAGTTAACAAAATATAACTAGGTTTCCTTAAAATAGCTCTAATCAATAATAAGAATGATGCAATATGAAGGCAACACTTCTCATTGCCACCTCTTGCATTTGTTTAATTTAATCATAACAGTGATTGGTAGGGGTGTGAATATTTGGCTTAACAAAGACTCAGTTTGATTCACAATTCAAAAGCTGGCAATTTGATATAAGAACAATTTTTTCTTTTTTAAATGATTAAATTTGATCTGAGTTTGAAAACCATGAATCTATTCTATTTTTACACCTTTATATTCTTTTCCTTCTGAAATGTGACAAAAAAAATCAAACAATGTAATTTTTTACACAAAATTTATTCTAGAAAGTTACTGACAAAAAATTGTATGCAATTCACAGAATGAATAAATCGATTCAAAGTATTTAATTTAGATTCAGGCCGAAGTTGGAGCAATTCACTCTATTTATTTAGCAGATTGTTGCAGTGGAATTGACAGAACTTATAATCAATACACTGATGCAATGAATTAAGTGTGACTCCTAAAGACTGGGATGAGAGACAGTATGCTGTGCCAATAAAACAACCCCCCAAACTGTTAATAAGTCTGAATGATCTAATAATACCTTTTACCAAATATTAAGGGCAATCCACAAGATGTGGCCTCTCTGTAAGACTCCACAGCCCAAATATAATTCTCCCTGCTTCCTGTTTTGCTGCTTCAGTTTAGTTCAGGTAAATTACATATAATTTTTAATGACAGTATATGCCCTGGCTGTCACATTTAGCACTTTCCCTCTGTTCTGTACATTCTGTATCAACAAGCCTTTTACCTGTCAAAAAATAATGATGACCTTTCAGAACCATAGGAATGGGTGAGGGCTGGGAAATGGGAGATATGTGCCGTGTTGCTCCCTTGAGAGAAAGAGAGAGAGGGAGCTGCTCTATGCCTACGGGCATTTGACGTGCCAGAGCAAAATCCAAAATGAGCCACAGCAAGGGCAGGCAACCCTCCACCCAGCAGCAAAATCATCAAACTTTTAATGACTTGGGCAATTACCCCCAGTGAGCCTGCTTAATGGCATCCAAAGGACGTCACTAGACACTGTTCACTAGGCTACAGCAGCCAGCCTCTTCCCCTACGCCATGTTACAAGGCTAATGTGTACCCTCCCTTCCTCTTCATCATCCCCCCCTTTTTTCACTAGGTGAAAGACCCTGTACATGCTCATAGAGAGCAATGCCAAAGGCTCTGCTATTGTTATTTTGTACTGTCCATGAGTCCCAAACCCGTCACAACACAATCAAGCCACAGCAGCTCTCCTCTCCTCTGGAAGGCCAAGCTTCATTAGGCCATCTGAGTCTACTGCCATAATAAAGACCAATTCTTCTTCAGGGGTAAGTTAAGGTATCTCGCTCCTCCATCTAAATCATCTGCCAGATTCTGTCTAATGAGACAGGCAATGTGTGTGTATGTGTGTGTGTGTGTGTGTGTCAGAGAGAGAAAGAGAAAGGGAGAGAGAATGAGAAAAATATGTGAGAGAGAGTGTGTGTGTGTACATGTGTGCGTGTCTGCGTGATCAAAAAGGGTGATAATTGTCGGCTGTGAATAAATCAAGCCTTGCAGTGGGTGGGCTGAGAAGTGGGTGGGTCCACCAGAGTGTTTCTGTTGTCTGGTTGTTATCTAGCATTCAGATCTAACACAGGTTTGCAATCAGTATGTTTGCCTGGCTGATGATTCTGCCTCTGCGCACCAGGACCACTTAAGCGTTGGCTCAGGAATTGGCTCCTCAACATCCTACAGTATGCATGACAGGACCTCGGCTGTCTTGAGGGCTCATGCCGTACACCTCTGTAAGGCCACACAGCAGAAACACGCAGCTTTAGTGTGAGCTTCAAACTGCACAATAAGGTCTTACGCGTGCGGCTCCCAACAGCTGTACAATGTCGTAGCATATCATATTTGTCATTTTTTGTACAATAAAACACTTCATGACTCTGAATTATGAAAACGTGTTTTCATTATCAAATTACAGCACACCGGGTGAGTGACTTGAAATGAGACATCCGGCGAAAAACTAAATGAGGAAAAAAATAGCAGCCAAGTTCACTGCCTGTCCCAACTCTGCACTCACAGTTTCTGATGTTAATCAATTTGTTTTGATAGATTGTGCAATTACAGACTTTCTCAGCCAGTGTCACGCCATATTATAAATCCTGAAAGGTTAACAGCCCTTCTAAAGCACTTGCAGTGATAATGCAGGGAGCCCCCATTGTCCCCACGCAACATCCCGTATTGCAATATTATTTAATTAGCCCACTTAGGGCCTTCTTTCATTTTAATGCTATGAATACGGATAGCTAGAAGCAGAGCCGGGTAGATAAAGATTCAAATTGTCTCCCTACAATGGGGACCATATGCTAATGGCTATTCCCTCTTGGCTAGGAGCGCACCCCAGGGAGATGGTACTGTGTGCTTCATGGCCCATGGAAAAAAGATACACACACATACATCACATTATACCAAAGCTTTATTTTAGCACAGTGGCCTATTGTCATAGCAGATTCTTTGCTGAGCCAGCTAAACCTAACTAAACACAAGCTGTAAAGCCTGTGCTCCACTGATAAACTTTCTCACAAATGATACAGGGAGACATTTCAAATCTGATGAAAACAGTAGCCTTTGAGAGACACGTTAATAATAAGGGATGTCTCTCTCTACAGCTTCACTTTTCTGTGAAACAATAGGGCAACATTTCTTCCTCCGCTTCCTTAGTGTATATTATACAGCCTGGATCATTTCAAAGGTTTGCCTGCTCACCTAACAATCAGTGACAACCTCATTTCATGTAATTTCCCTTCTTTCCTTTTTTCTTCCTTTTGACGTCACAGGTCATTGCATAAAGTGTAGATATCAGTGCCAGGAGCAGTGCCACCACTGCCCTCCTGTTTGGATCCCACCCAGAGCCAGGTGTTACACTGATAATTGGCCCATCGTGCGGATTTTTGTTTCTCACTTGGCTGAACTGCTAGCCTCACAGTAACAGTCAGAGACACAGCCAGAGTAGCGATCCACTAATACCATGAGCTATCATGTTATCACCCTCAGGAGAGGAAGCACAACCTCCATTAGCTTTCTGTGTGCACAGCAAAAAAAGTTGTTCCACCTGTGAGGGAGTGCAAATGATATTTTGAGGGAGTGTGAACAAGATGCGTCCTATTTGGCAAGGTAAAAGGAGCCCGTCTTCATTACTGAGGATAATTCATCAAAAGGCACATATACTGTTTCTTAACTTAGCTCTCAAATCAAAGGGTGTATACTGTAGCTAAAAAAGAAACAAAATAGACATACTTTTCTTACTATACATATCCAAGCCCGTTATTCTTGTTCCAAACAGAGCCAGGCTGTTTTGTACAGTGTTTTGCTGTTTAGGAGTTTATATTTAACAGGAGCAGACTGAGTGAATTCCAGCCCTCTCCCTCTCTGTGGCTAGCAAGGACCAGTGAAGCTGAGGCAGAGAAGGGTGCTGTGTGTCCCGCTGACCCACCCTGCAAATGAGAGGGTGCTGTGGTGCAGTGGCTGCTCCTAATTACTACCAAGCGACTGCAAACACATAGGGCTACAGCGAGGGGCCCAGCCACACTGCCAGGCCAGGGGACAAGCCCTGCAGTGTGGAGAGGCCACAGGCGGCCCGCTTTGCTCCTCTCTAGCCTCAGTTCACTCCCACGCCATGAGGCCCCCACTGCAGCCCAGCGCTCCTGCTGCCTCATCAACTTCGCTGGCTGAAATTGCAGGGTGGCAAGGGAATCATGTCTGTAAATACGGCTACACTGACAAAGAAATGTCATGGTCCCTGTTCAGCTGGCTGGGACTTTGGGGAGGGAGGTTTGTCTGTTTAGATCCATGCACACCATGACAGCTGCTGAACTCTGGTCCATGACAGGAATGGGGGGAAAAAAAAGGAAAAATGTAACCTTCAGACAGGTACAGTGCAAATGTTTTCCCAAATGGAAGCAAAATAGAGATAGCATCTTTTGAACTAAATACATTTGAGCTTATCGGTCCAGATTATATTTTGTTTGAGTCATATTTGAATGTATACAAAAATAAGTGCTGAAAAAAACAAACAAAAAAAAATCAATAAAACCTGACTATTGACCTTATGTGTAGTCCAACGCGCTAACATGATTGCTTACTTTTCCTGTTTTTATGTATTTTCTAAAACAATTAATATCCATAAAAATCAATTTCTATATGGAATATAAACCTGCTTATATAAACCTCACTAAGCCAGCTTATCCAGTCCTATATTCTTATTATTCAGATCCCTTTTTGTCTTTTTTCTGGCTTTGTCTTCTAAAGCATGTCAAATAATATTTATGCATTACAAATAATCCAAAATCCACTCATATGGGAGAAAAAAACATTAAGGCCAGTCTTCTTTAGCCTTATTTAGACCAAAAGGAGAATCTCCATTTCCTGGTGTGTGTCTGGAGGTGTTTGTGTGTGAGATAAACTTTGACAACACTGACCTGTCTGTTCCTCTCATCCATGATCCTGGTGATCTGTATCTTCTTCCGCCCCATGGCCGCTTCCTGTCCGGTCTCTCTGACACCTCGACAATATCAGAAAAACAAAAAGCTTTCTTCCTTCACTCTCCTAGCACATTGTACAACACTCTCTCTCTTCTCTTGTTGGCTCTCTCGCTTCTTCGTTCTTTGCTAGACCACACCACAATCTGCAAGAAGACAAGGGAAGAGAGAGAGAGAGAGAGAGAGAGAGAGAGAGAGAGAGAGAGAGAGAGAGTTAGAGTTAACATGACACTCACTGGTGTCTCCTTAGGCACATCAAAGTATTGAAAGGCTCTGTGTTCTGTTCCCAAGCACATTCAGAAAGTATGAGACCCACATGATGTGTCCTTATCTCTCCTGCTTCACTTGCACAGCTGGAGTCAATGGGAGAGCATTTTAAACTTACAGAACTGCAGCTTATATAAGACCCACTGAGTCTAACTTACACACTTTTATTGTACAGTACACAATTTCAGGAAAAAGGCTAATAGAAATTTTTCAAAATGATATAAATAACGAAAACATCTATTCAGCAATTATGAACTGGTTAATTACTTAGCGGCGATTTTTATGTATTTGTTAATTGCAGCTGAATTAATTTTATCTCTTATATCTGATAGAAAACAGTTGTGCAAAGCCAAGTTCACCTGAAATGAGAGAAAGTTGGTTTCCCTCCTACGGCTTGCAGAGACAGAGCGGCAACATTTCATAGCTGTTCCTGAACCGACCCACCCTGATGCCAGCTCTTAAGATGATTAAGAGAGCACCCAGTCTGGGGTTGACAGTGGTTGAAATCCCCTGGGCTGGAGGAGAAGGAGGGGTATATTCCCACGTGAGCCTGTAACCTGGCCACTAGCTCAGGCCAAGCTGATTCCCAGGGGACATCTAACACTGGCCTGTCTCTGCTTCTTTGCAAGAAGAGATATAGCCCCCTCCCTGGAGGAGCATCCATCACTTACACCCAGACACACAGCAAATAGAAAACGTCTAAACAACTACATTTCCCCTATGAGTACAAATGGAGAAAGGTTATCAACTCAGTAGTCACTACAGGCTGTTAGATGCAGTCAGCAGTTGTGAGCTGAGGAAGCCAAGGGCCGAATTGGCAGTGAAAATGAAAATGACCGGTTGCAGTGGCACACAGTCATTATGGGTTACAGATGGACTGGCATTATGGTGTCTGGCTGTCTGAGTTGGGGCTCCACTGTAGGCAAACTTGACTGAGATCACCTAGCTTACTACCCACGCATGGCTGTCTAGGCCAGGAAAGAAACCGCCTGAACCCCCACAAAGAATTTCTCTAAACCACATCACAACAGGCCCGGGAGAATGACAGCATTCTTGTTCATTCACCATTTCCAAATACGCACACTGATACAGTGTGTATATGTATGTGTGGGGGGGGTACATGTGTGTAAGCCAAGATTCATTAGAGAAGTGTGTGTCCGATCAACAATACTCAAAACTGTTACAGTTTTACTCATTTCACAACTGCAGAGTAAAACTGCGTATCTGAGAGAATCCAGAAATTAACATACACAGGCACACACACACTCATGAATACGTACGCATGCACATAAGACACACACACACACACTCTCTCTCTCTCTCTCTTTATGCAGAGAAGCTGTCACAGCAGGACAGTTCACGTCTCGAGGCATAATAGACTGTGTCATGACATTTCTCTTACACAAATATGGAGTGACAAGCTGAGACGGCTCTCAGACTGCAGGTGTGCTGCATTCACTGCTGCATTCACTCTCAACTTGCTGGCCACATTCAAGAAAAGTTAGTCAAAATCGATAACATCTTACCGATAATCACTTCATTTTGAGGATCTGAAAAATTTGTCTAATTGTCAGTGTAGCATTACCATAATATTTGGGCTGTTTATCAGATCATGTCATAGGGATAAAATGCATACATCAAGATATGGCAGAGTGGTCATTTTAAACTCATTATCTACGGTAACTGCACTGTCCTGCACATCATGTGTAGGTTATACAACTGCACCTATTCACACTACTACCCACACAGACGTGTCAGAAAATGGTCAGATTACAAATAAGGATAAGGTCTGTACTAAAATTGTTGTGTGTGGGAAACTGGAATTTCTACCAGGTACAGGTTTGATGTGCGATGCTTGGAACTTCTCCAGTGTGTGTGTGTGTGTGTGTGTGTGTGTGTGTGTGTGCATGTGAGAGAAAGAGAGAGGAGCAAGTGAGACAGAGAGCAAGCTGAAATGAAACCTCCATCCTGACAAGTTGTTGAGTCTCATATTCAGTGTTAAAATCTTGTTTTTCTTATTAAAAAAAAGTGAAAAAATCTGCTAGTGGGATGAGATAATCCCACTTGAGTCCAACGCTAATAAACTTGCTTCCAGAATTTACTTTAACTGTCAAGTGTCATTTTCTTGACATCAATGGGCTGATCTGCCTTATTCTGCCTTGTTTGAACATATTTATACGTGTTCCTAGAAAATTCCTGAAATAAGTGAAATTGTTAGAAACAAGTGAGACTACCTCATTCCACTGGCAGATTTTTTTTTCACTTATTTTAAGAAATGCAACATTTCAACACTGAATATTGAGACTAATTGACTTGTTAACTTGAAGTTTTTTTGCCGTGTATGAGGCCATCTCGATGAAGGTGTACAGACACGTGGGTAATGCTTTACACGCTATGCAACAGGAATCGTACTGCACTAGTCCAACTTCACTAATGTGTAAGCCATCACCAACGGGTCTTAATGCAACATTATGTCAATAAAGATAGACCAAATAATAGTTCAACCCATTAACCTTGTTTGTATGTACAAAGCAGCACGCTGTATAACAGTGTCTCATCACGTACTCTTTACAAAGACCTTGATATGCTACACCTGGTCTGCTTTGATATAAACCAGTCCAGCACTTCTGAAATGTGCTTACCAAACGTTTGTACTACAGAGATCAATGCACAGAGAATATGTCGCCATAGGAACGACCACATCAGCTTGACATAAAAATCAATAAGACATGCCCAACAGAATGGGCAAGTAAACCTCGGCCTTGCTCAGGACCAACCATTAAATGTACATATAATGTTGGAATAAATTCATATGAGAAACTGAGCATTACACATCTTTTTGAGCACAGTCACATTGTTCCTCCCTGGCTCCCTGGCGTGGTGTGAGACTGATCCAACGAGAGGAGGCCCTGTCTCTCTCCTCCTCCCTGAAGACAGATCTTTGAGAGACGGCATGGCTTGGTGACAGGGCTGGCCCTTTCACACTCACTAAAACATTTTCAATTCCCATCATAATTACTGAAACCAGCACAACCTCCTGTCTTTTGCCTGTAAGCTTGTGTGAGCTCAACACAAACTCACTGAAGCGTTGATACTTCTAATAATATCTTAGATTCTCAGCTGTTCAATATAAAATGATGTACTGTATGTTACAGTTTTACTTATAAAAATAAAGCCAGTTATATAATAATCAATAGCCTTACACCAATCTGAATCTGCCTAAATTTCTATGCTTGAAATCACTTAAATTGTACAAATCAACTGTCCCAGTAAAGTAAGATGCATTGAAAGCTATTAGAAAATCAGGCATAACTGACTTGCGCAACTAAAGAGATGATCACTATGTGTTGCATGCATGCCCCCATGTCTTTGACGTTGATGGACAGCAGCCAAAGTCCTGAGCATAGCCATGACAGCTGAGCTTCCTGTGCAAGGCGGCCTTAGCCTCAGTATCCTACCACAGGCCGTGGGCAGACAAGACTCAAACTTCCTGCCTCTCCACTTCCTGTTATTCAGGACCCTTCTGCATGCCCTCTGCGGGGGAGTCAGAGGGGTCAGAGCGAGGGAGAAGGGGGAAGAAAGGGAGGGGCCGCCTTGGGGACACCCTTAACCCTCTGATCCTTCCCCTTATTACCTTCCTGACTGTAAGTCTGAGACTAAACAACAACAGAATCTCATCTCCTGTGGCTTCACTCTGTGTGCTTATTATGTTTACTGGAAGGATCATTACACAGGCTGGACGACGTGCACATGCTGCACTCAGCCACTCACTTTACAATTAGTAGGCAGAGGCCTTTCCTTGTTATGGCCAGAGCTGATAATGACTTCAAACACTCCCTCGGTTACATAAGGATGAATCACGGCTCTTGCTCAAGTAAATACACATTAAACAACATGATTATAAAGTAAAAATACTGACAAGATAGCATAGCATTGATGTAGGGGTTCTCCTAGATAATGCACGATAACAGCATTCGGAATTGTGCCGGGCTGAAAGTGTCAACATATGGCTCTGTGATGATCAGCTCCTGGCAAACCGAGGACACGGGGCAGAGTAGCCTAAAACCTCGGTTATACTGATCTGTTTCAGTGGAGGCTTGACATCAGTGCAATAGGAAATGAACATCCACCTCTTTGTTCTTCCTTTCATCAGGCGGTGCTGTACCTGTAAATGAGGCTGTTGGCCTGGGGGGAGTGGAGGCAAGCCAGCCCTCTCACGCTCTCCCTGTTCCCTTTGTGAGAGCCTGCTTATCTCCCTCTCCAGCAGTGAAAGGCAGGATTGTGGCCCCGGCAGCATCACTAGTGTTAATGTCTCCTGATGCTAATCTGACACACGGCTGATCCCTCAACAACCACTTTCTCCATTCCTCTTTTCACCCTTCCCCCTTTCTTTTCTTTTTCTTTCTTTCCCTCTGTCTTTCTTTCTTTTTCATTTATCTCAATGCACGCTATACATTCCTTCACCTCAGTTTCCAAGGCAACTAATGAGATATAATTAATAAGATCTATCACAGGGGCATGTGAACAAAAAAAAAGTGAGAAAGAGCCTTCGAGATCATAGAGAAACACAGAGCGAGGTGGGGCGTTCTGCAAAACGTGGACCTTCTGCAGCACATCCTCTTCCTCTGTGAAGCATTGTTTCAGGTGACATTATCTTACCAGGCAATGATTTCAACATTTAAAGGAGAGGCTAAAATGATTTTGACATGAAAAGAAAGAATTTTAAGAAAAACCAACAAATAATTATCAGAAAAGAAAGCCCCGCAGGCCGAAAACTGACAAAGTCTGGTTCTATAATTGAAACTGCAAAAATTTAAATAGATTGCTTGTAAATTTAGAGCCATGTAAGAATGTTGTCGGGGACCATCCTGTCCTATTTCATTAAGTAATATGTTTTCCCCCACATATTAAATCAGACTGCACCTAACTCAATCAAATAAGATATAAAAATGCATTGTTCAAGAGGAGACTGTGACCTGCACAGTGGGGACAGTCACAAAGCCAGCAGTGAGAGCCTGTACTGAAATGGCAGCCAAGCAGGCAGTGAGTGGTTAATCTGCCCTGATGACTGCTAGCTCAGTCCAACTCTCCAATGACCCAGCTGTAATCCCACATTGGATCAATGCAAGTTCAAACAATCCTCCATGCTGCTAGCACCTTGCCTGGGCTGGGGGATGGTGCTGTAGACGGGGACCAGGAGACAGAAAGCTACTTATCACCTCCAAAATGACATCAAAAGGAAGGAAAACCCCACCGGATGAACCTGTTCATGTATCTCACTGTGAAAATGTTTCACTTTAGGCCACATTATGCTATGGACTGAATAGGAAATGATGCTGCTCCTCAGACAAACACAGGACATCTATCGTACAAAACAGGAATGATGATGGGTGGATATAGCAACCAATAACCAAAGGGACATCAGATGCTGACAGCATTACCAGACAGACATCCTCCATCTCACTCTCTCAGTACTGTCAGGGGATGAGAGGACTATACAAGGTGACTTTGACTAAGTGCCTTGGGGTTCTATGAGAAAACGCCATTGACATTACATTAATTTCATGTCTCTTTTTTAACTGACTTAGCGCCACAGAGTCCTGGATACCGGGAAAAAATGAAACAGGCGTTTCGCTTTGGCTTCAAGGCACAGAGAGATGAATTTAAGGCCAGGAACACAACAGTGGCAAGTGCATGACATGATCAACAACCAACTTTTTTTTTTTTTTTTTTTTTTTTTTTTTTCCCCCTTTTT
>OMKZ01054641.1:60526-78938 GCA_900302535.1 Neoniphon sammara
AAAAAAACATTTTTTTTTTTTTTTTTTTTTTTTTACTTTTTCCTCACTTTAATGTTCACTCAACAGAGCCACGAGACAGTCGCTCAACAGAGCAAGGTAAATGTTAAAGTCCAAAACTTTCCACTGCACTTGTGTTTGTGTTTAATAGTTGCTATTTCGTGTGTCTGTGCAAAAGACACACAAAGAGAAAGTAAGTGAGAGAGAGAGAGAGAGAGAGAAAGGGAGTCAGACAGAGAGAGTAGGAGAGAGACAGTATGACTGTGTGTTAACTATGTGGAAAGATGTAAGGGAAACAAGACTAAAAGAAGCACCGCACGCCCATCCCATCCCACCTCTGTGGTAGTGTGCGGTAGCAGCGTTGTAACATAATTACTGCTGGGACACTTCTATTCCCAGTGATCCATTTGCGTCAGTCAGGTTTTCGAGCCCAGCCAATGAATGGATTCTCAGTTTCTCAAGGATAAAGAGATGACCCTCTCCTAACAGTTATATCCATTTCATGTAGAAAAGCTACTCTCCTTCTCAAGGTAAATCCCTTGATGCCTATTTGAGTGAAACTTTTATGAACAAAGAAAATGATAATAACTTCCTTGATGCAAGGGTAGGGTGATGAATTATGTCTCATTAAAAATGAATGTGCTTGACAACTGAGAAATCATATATGTACAGAACAGTTGCAATAGAGTAACCAATTGCTAGAGTTTCAAATGTTGAGTATATTTCTCATTCATATTTCCACAGCACTGAACCCCAGAGTGAGGTCATTTTCACTATATCATTGTTACCTAAAAACCTCCCCAGAAACTGAACCTTTTGACCTTTGGAAATCATTTCTAATCAACAGATCTACAGTATGTCATGCTATATCACTAAAATGCAATTGACAGACTAATGGCTAACTACTCACTTCATATTAACACCGCTGGTTTAACAAACTATGTCTCTGAGCAAGAGCCTCCCGTCACCAACATTCCTTATGACAGTATGTCAGTTTAACAAGTCAATTTCTTGAGATGGCGCAATGTCAGTGTTCAACATTCTTTGTGGATGAACACTTCCTGTGTCACACTTTGCTCTACAGTCTTGCTGATGAGGTTACATTTGACATATCAAATGTGAGATACATTTTATTCAAAATCAACACATAAATTCATGAAGTCCTTTACTGCGTATTGGAGAGACGCTGACGCATATTCAATTTTCTTTCTAAATCTTTCACAAACACACATGCACAAACACACATACACACACAAAAGAAAGTATGCATAATCTTAGGGGTTTAGACATTTGTTCGGTAATAATGTGTGGTCTGATATGGTATGAAGGCATGTGTCCATTTGCATGGTTGTCCATCATCAGATGGACTTCTCACCGGGGAACAATAATAATGCCAACACCGTAGGGAGCAGCAGTCCCCCATCCTCCCAGGATCCCTGCGAGCTGTGTTAAGTGGCATGGCAGCCTTTTGATGTTACGCAGACCGCAACTCAGAAATGGTAAACAGCAAAGATGAATCAAGATCTTGGTCCTGGGGGAATCCACAGTGTAAGGATATTAGGGACGTCATGCATTAATGTGTCTCAGCAGCAGCGCATTTACCCGAACTCGCTGCCTCTCTGAAAACACTGAGGATCCAGATTAGACACTGAGATTCGAGATACTTCATTCTCCCTCAAATGTGCTGTTTGATCATCAGCAGGCAGACTTAACGAAATAAACAGCAAGCGGAGCAGAAAGACAACACTTTTTGCTATGCACAGCCGATATTGTTTAAAACTTACTGTGTGCCTACAGAGAATGGCTGCTTCATTTAATGGAATTTTTTTTAAAAAAGGCTTAGAATAAATATTTGATTTTCTCTTCCCATTTTTATCTTCCACTCGATCCCTCTTTCCCACAGTGTTCCATTACATAAAAGGTTTATGCAATCCAAGCAGCAAGGATGGCCATGACTCATAACAACAGTGAAAGGGCTCGCATTGATTTATTTTTTATTTTGTATTTTTTTATATTTTTATGTTATAAAATTTGTGTATTGATAATCTAACATGGACTTCAATAAAGGATATGAAGCTGTATTATTTTGTTAATAAGTCTGTTTCCTCCTAAATGAATTACACATTTCATTCTCTGTAAACTATTTCCAAGTACATAAAAATGAAGCATTGTATGAGAAATGAAAGGGCCATGTCGCTAAAACAATGTACAAAATCTGGTGTGTTTACAAAAGGTTCATAATTGGCTTCTTATCTGTTTCTTTAGCCACGGGCCAAAGCTGAGAGTTTTCACTTTTAATTTCAGACGTATTTGCTGGCATTCATATCTGCTTTGCGAGCAATCTGTGTTTTTACAGTAAATAGAAGTATTGAAAACATCCTATCCCTGAAAGTCCTGTGATTTCATGGAACAAACAGGACAAAATAGGAAATAGCTTACTGCAATTTACTTATCATTGATGCTAGTTGGTAAACCGACTTCAGTATGAAAAATGAGGAAATCGATTTTTCCACATTTTTCAGATAAAAAAAAAAAATTCATATTAGTGAATGACATTCACTGAGTAATTAATGTGAGGGTTATTTCTGCAGCTAGGGCCTACAATTTCTCCCAAATCAGATGATGTGTGCTTGCCATCACATGAACACTGTATGCAAACACTGAGCCAGTTGAGAGAGAGCGAGAGCAAGAGAGCGAGAGACCCACAGGCCCTGCTGCCTGCCTCTCCAGGAATCTTTTCAGTCAAACTGTTCGCTGATAGCCTGTGGCCCTGAGTGGGGCCCAATGGCCGATGATGGATATGCCTCTCCCCCCTGTACATGTTACGAACACCCCTGGCAGTTGGACCAGTGACAGAGGTTGAGGGGAGGGGGACAAAATCAAGAGAAACACGGTCTGACATGAATACAGGCAGGCAACAGCTCACCGGTGGTAACACTACACCATTTTCACCTGGATTTGCAGCCCACGGCACACAGATGGAAAGTGGACTGGGAGAGAGGGAGAAGGCAGACGGGCAGACGCACAAACAGCGGGCAGACTCAACACCTCAGTCACAATCACAGTCACACTATAGAGAGCCGGGCTCTAGAGGCTGAGGATGCAATGACAACACTGTACAAATGCCCTTGATTAAAAAGAGCTGTTTTAATTGAAATAAAATCATAAAACCCACAAATGTGGCTTGACATCGACCTTAATTCCATGCCGTGACCTGTTTTGACTGCTCCCAGCATGCAAAGTGATTTAGAAACTGTGTTTACTTTTACTAGTGGTGTAATGTTTTCCCTGGTAGGATGTTGCCAGAACTGTTAAGGCCCAGAGATGATGTCATGGCTTGTAAAAATGATATCGGTTGACTTCTTCTCCTAAAGTGGGCGAAGTCAAGACACTTTTACCATCCTAAATCTGCATTCACTGTTCACACTGCATAATCACTATATATCTCAGCCAACTATGTATAAATTGGTGGAAACAAGAAGAAACAGAGATTTAGACGCTGTAGTGTTAACCTCTTTACAGCCTCAGCTTCATTTGCAAAAATTACTGTACATGCTCGTGCTCTGGCTACAAAGAAAATGCAAGAGACAATGCGGTGTGCTCTGTTAGTGCACGGCCCTCACAGCAAAGAGAAAACACAACTTTGAACTGTAGTCTGCCCCTGAGGTGGACTGCAGCGGCTTCCAGAGCAGAGGGGGCTGCTGGGTCACTTCCCTTCCCCGTTCATAAGGTTGGTGTGTGAGCTGCAGGATAATGGGAGGAATCACATCCCCTCAGCTGTCCTGGTTCAGAGGGCTTCTCAGACAGACAGAAAACAAGGATATAGCAGGCCAGGCCCGCTTCCTGCAGCTCATGGGGCCAGAGGGCCGGTCCAGCTGCAGGAGACCCAGCTCTTCCTACCAGCAGCTACTGCGCTTACTGAATGGGCCCGTCGCAGGGACTCTGACCCCCAGGTCCTGCAGCTGCATTTACTACACCAACCATTCATAAACACTTACTCATATGGATTCTATTTCACACAATATGGAAAATTAAACGGTGATAAAGGCTGTAACTGATGTTTCAGATTTAAGTACTTCCGCATTTAGTGCCAAAAAAGCAAATATTTTTCTTAAGATGATGTTTTATTCCATATTTAAAAATATGTATGCCTTCAAATATGCAGTGTTTCATCAAGCATGGCTTACCAGACTTTGAAGAAAGTTTACTTTGTTCATAATTCAATTGTTAATTTGTTTGCTCATGATGCTAGTACTTAAATGCCTCTATGCAGAGCCAGAGAACTTAATTCTCCAGTGAGAGATGCTTTTTAAGATGTACAGTAGAGCATCAGAAATTCAATACAGTGGGGTATATTAGCAATCACGGGAGATCTTTTGATCTAGTAAATTAGATTTTAATATATTCCTTTGATTTATGTTTTTTCAAAGTCTCATTAAAATTCAGTTAAAATGCAACTCAGCAAAGAGATGTCTTTCTTAACTTCCTAAGCACAATCCAACTATCAGTTTTGCCCTATGTATGATTCAACTTAATAGCTATCTCAAATGTATTGTGCTGTAGCACCGTTATCAAGGCAAATGCATGTTTCCATATAAACAACATAGCAATAAACAACAACTAGCCAAACCACGGCATACACGTTTTGGGGTTGTATGTCGGTATGGTGTAGCTAAAACACTTTCGAGATGATGCACAGTTTGATTCTGTGGTTTTGCTCACGCTTGAGAAAGCCAAAGGCGAAGGACAGGGTACCTACCAAAGGTGCTAAATGACTTGACTTCTCAAAGCCATCACCTTTGCTCCACCACATGCTTCCACAGTCTGGCCTCGCAAACCACACTTTGTGTGTATGTGCCATTAAAAAAAAAAAAAAAAATTCTTTCACATTAGAGAAAGTATGATGAAATGTAACACAATAAGCAGCAACTGTGAGAACAAAAAATGATGAGCTGTGTTTAATGTATTAAAACTAAGACACATTATAATTAAAAATTCTTGTGAGAATTTAAGTCTTCAACTACAAGATATACTGTATCTGTGTTGTTATTTCAAAAATTTCAAAATGTGTTGTTATTTGTTATGGGTACAGGTCTTAAACTACTACAGTATAACACAATAAGTACAAATCCTTGTATTCGGAGTCAAGTGACACTCTTAACCCAGTGAGCACCAGTATGGATGTGAAGTGAGACAGACACTATGATGATAGTGGGGAAAGAGGATTAACAGCAGATTTAGACTGCTGCTTTGCTGGGGGATCTTATTGCTGATTTTCCTGCATGGCCCAGGTGAGGGGGTGAGGAGACCTCCGGTCAGGCCTCGTTTAGAAGAGCAGGAGAGACAGGAAGAGACGGTGCAGCCTTAAGCCGCTCTGCCCTGCTCAGCAGCTCATGTGCTGAGTGGGCCAAACGGGGTGGCTTACCACCAGAGGTCTCAGTCAAGGGCAGGACAGTTGAAAGGTCACTGCTAGCTGTCTTACTAGACAAACAGTGTCGCAGCGAGTCAGACATTCACCCCCCCCTAGCTTTCACCAGGCTATTAGAGGACTTAAGCCACTACTGTTACTGATAGCTAAAGAATATTGTCAATTCTCAGCAGAGTTTCCAATTGTTGTTCATTAATCTCACCTGACGGTTATTTGTTTACTGCTTTAATTATGGCATTTATTAAATTATAGGCATTAGGGAAGCTCAAAAAAGCACATGTAACAATTGATAATGTCAGAAAATTACATTTCAGTATGCTGTTCCTTTTCAATGAAAACAAGTGCTAGCACTGTATTTTAACATGTAAATGAAACTTCCTATAACTTTGAAACCACAACTCCATGTAAGAAAGTAAGTAGCATTTAGCAAGTTCATGCTGTCTGACATCCAGTGCCAGTTCTGGATGCTAACGCCCAGACCAATGGTTTGGAAGTCATCATCACAGCACATTAAGGGCCTGTATAATGTGGGGAGCACATGCAAACTCTACGCATAAAGGGCCAAAGCAGGGAAGTGAGCCAAGGACCTCCTTGTGGTGAGGTGACAGTGCTGACCACTGAGCCACCATGACGCCCACAGTCTGCACACTAAAACAGATCGCATTTTGTGTGATGGTGGTTCAAAAAATAGCAAGAATTTTGATACAAATTTGACATGATAAACATGCAAGCTTGACCATGTCTAAAAAAAAAAAAAAAAAATTGGTCCTCTGGCCAAGCGCAGCCCTTCAAAATTTACTTGCTTTGTTACTGTACAAGAAAGGGACACATCAAGCAATATATTTCTGTGGTTTGATACATAGAAAACAACTTCATTAACAGGTCAGCTTTTTGTTTATGAAAAGTAGCACAAGTACTTTCCCTTTAGTCCACAGGGACTCAAGTAAACTGTGGTCTAAAACATTATCTGCCAGGCTCAAGATTCTGCATCCAGCCTCCAGGTCTCACAGGAGACTGCTGAAATCTCCATATTGATGAAGTAGCTCCAATAAACAATGAATCATGTTGCCAAGAGCCCTTTGTTAGTTAAACAAAAAGTTAATGGACACCAAGTGATACTAAGTATTATCCATGACTGTGATTTCAAAGAGATCATGGACTAAAAAACACAAAAATTTGGAAATAAAAATTATTAGCACTAAAGGTTTATAAAAAGAGAGATAAAAGCGAAACAATTTTTCACTTAAAAAGAGTTTGTTATTGCCTGTAAGCACACAGTTCTGCCACAAATCTATCGCACATTCTGTGATATTTGATTTATTTGCAGTGTAGTATACCTCTTATAGGGGGAGGACTGTATTATAGCCTGTCTTACTAACAAGAAAAACTGTTTTGAATATGTTTCAGATCTGTACCACAGAAGACAACTGCAACTGACACCAGCTGAGTCACCCAGCATATAGTGGTCTAACTTAGTCATAGCAACTACAGCCCTGCACAGCTATCACTTCAGTGTTGCACAAAATATAGTCGAGAGAGCATCTAGATTGAAAGAAGAGACTCACAATCGTGTCAAAGATTGAAATAACAGTTGTAACATATAATTGATGTAAAATCTACAGTATAAAAGAACATTTCTGCTTACCAAACAATCAAAGAACCACTATCCTCTTTACTGGACCAAGAATATTCAGCTCCTATCTCTCGTTTATTTTTTTCTTCAATGTATCCTTCTCTTTCAGCTTTCTGGCGTTTTGTCCTCTTTCTGAAAATGTCCTGGGAGGAGGAGAGTGGAGGAGAGGAGAGTTTCACTCAGTGATTCAGAGGCATCGTATAAACGCCAGCATTCTGTTTCTGACAACCAGCGTTAATTGCAGATCCGACTCGCCCACACACTCCACATTTCTCCTGGAAGGAGAAGCTGAGACCAGCTTGTGAGATAGAAGTGCTATGAGGAGTGCAGTAAAAGATGCTGCAGCTGCCCATTCCTCACACCAGTCAACACCTCGCATTCCCCCATTTCAACTGATTACTTATACTAAAATACTAAAAGGCGCGCTTGCACACATTTACATGAAGGGCACACAAACATAACATGTATATGCAACAAGGGTAAACCATTTAACGAACAGTGGCAGTCATCACAGAAGTCCAACATCATGTATCTATCTTGTGTTAGTATTGCAGTGGCAACACCATCCTATTCTTCTTTATAAGTTAAAGGGTAGAATTTAACAGTCTTATTCTCATGTTTGGGCAAAGGAACAATATTTGAATATCCAAACAACTTGTCTTTGAAGTTGGAGCAACAGTTCAGCACTCGCTTGAAAAAGACATTTGTATTTGTACATTATTTTTATGCAAATACTATTTTATGTAAACTGGCTGAGTATACTGAAGACAGCTATACAAATAAAATGCTTTAAAAAATCTTACTGAAATAATTATTATTATTATTACTCATGATGGTTATCTGTTTTTTTTACTGTCATCACATCATTAATTCCTTTGACTAATATATGACATAAATTGTTAAACTGATATTCATCTCAGCGGCACTGACAGCAGCCCTCATCCACACATTAGACATAAGAGCTCACGTGACGTGAACCATGAGCAACAAGGCCCATTACTGGTTAGGCCCGGGGCAGCACAGAAGCTAATGACTGCAGATTGGAGGCTGCTTTACTGCTTTGCTTTAGAAATCACTGGCAACCTACTGGCATGGTAATGTAAATGCCATCAGAGCGACAGTACGATAAAACAGACAATAAAAAAGCATGAATTGGCACGGCTCGATACTGTTACCACAGCGCCTGCCCCTGAAAATGATTTAAGTTTCTCATCTGCTCCATCTGATCACTATTACTAGAAATTGGCAATATATGTGCTATTGGGGTTGAAGCCAAGGGAAGATATAGATAATATATAAAGGGAAGTCTTAATACTGCAGTTCAGGGTGCTCGTAAATTAGTGTATTGTTCACCTCTAAAACGAAACACTTTAAAAAAATTTTTTTAATATTTACTGAATAATGGATTTGATTCACATCTGGTCTACACTTTGCGTGCACTTCTCTAAACAAGTTGAGAGGATTCTTATTCATCCATAAAATTCCAGTAAGCATATGTCACATGTTACACAGCTGTAAATTACCAAAGACCACATTCATACTATTAATTTGAAGAAAAAAAAGACAGCGAGCGAGTGAGTGAGTGAGAGAGAGAGAGAGAGAGAGAAGTGTGATGGAGGAGAAAAAAAATCTAGTTTTCAATTAAAAGTCCTGTCTGTTAAAATGAAAAGAAAATCACTCCATAGCTACAATATGAATGAGTGTATGGTGTATGATTGACCTGAAGAGAGAGAACACTTGAGAAGGTCAGGTTACTGTTGGCCATTAGCCACGCTGGCCATAGGTTAAGGTCACAAGTCTCAAAGGGAGTCAAAGAACTACGACACAGCAAAGATCCACACGCACAGGCTCAGTCTCCCTCGTGCTGAGTTGCCACAGTGTCACACACACATTCACAGAGCCCATACTGTACGGCCAATCTCCAATTTACTGTGTGTTGTCCAATATTACTTCCAGTAAATGGTGGGATCCTCCATTGTATTTCTTAAGTATTGAAAAATCTATCAAGGTCCAGAAAGTGTTAAAAAGAAATTAATCTTATAGGGCAGACTGATCTTTTTTCAACTTTCCAACCTCCCTTTAATTTCTCCCATCATCTCCCTTAATAAATAAACAAATCCTTAAGCCTTCAGTTATAACTGTTTACTTACTTATACAGTTAGTATGCTACAAAATAGACACTTTAATCACTGTATATCACGTAAAAATATCAACTTTCAAAATAATTGATAGATTTGGTCTGAATTCATGCAACTCTTCCCTAAAGATATTTAAAATACTTTCAATCTGGCAGAGGTTTGACACGTAAAAATCAAGTTCAACACACACAAACAACACTGCTGAGGACATGGTATGGCTTGACAAGCATGCAAAAAGCGAGCTTAAGTGATACTGCACAGTGCACCAGCTGACCAGCACCATCTAGATTTCAACACCAATAATGTCAAGCATTTATTCAAGTGTCATTGCAACCATTTCGCATATGCAAAACGCAAAATATAGATAATAAAAGCCTTGCTCCTCCTGATAGGGGGGGTAGAGGGGGGCTTTCTGATCGTTTTACAAAAGTTGCGTAATTGTGCTGTTCAAACGCCAGTATACAGTAAACTCTACAGAAGTCCTCAACTCCTATTGCCAGCGGATGGAATGTGCCCCACTGTTATTGTGATAGTTGTACGCGTACTATTAAACATTTACATCTGTTTTTTATTTTTTCCCAAATGTGTCTACATTACAAATTGAGCTGAACGTTTCACACTCTGGACCACACAGTAAAAACTGGGTTTCGTGGTGATAATCCGCAAATCGCCCCATCTTGAAGGACCTACAAAGCTCACCGGCGTGATTACTGTTTACGATGAATCCTATAAAAGTTTCTCGCAATTATATCAACATTGCGCAGTCTGGCCGGGTAACTACAGACAACCGGGCATGTACAGCGTAACAGCGCACCGATAACCAAACGTTACTGTTGTTTAATGACGCCGCACAGTATTTTAGATACTGTAGAAGCGTAATTTCAGTGTATTTAGCTACCACAGAACAGCTATGTCTCCGTTTCCCAGATCCACTCTACGTCTCCCTCTTGCGCTTTTCTCTCTCACTTACGGTACTGCCGCCACACTCCGCAACATTGTTTCTATTTCCGTTACTCACCTTTACTCCCAAGTCAGTCGCTGTATATAGACACTTCTATATCGGTGGCTCCAGTGGATAAACGTAATTTCAGTTCACATTTACACACTGACTGCTATTTTAGGGGGAGCTGACAAACTCAGAAAAGCCAGTCTCCCTCTTGTCAGTAACAGACTCCTCCCCCTTATCTGACGAATAGCCTCTCTCTCTCTCTCTCTCTCTCTCTCTCTCTCTCGCCCGCCCTCCCTCCATCAAAACATTAGAACAAGTAGTAAAACTGTCAGAGAAAGGCAGCTCAAGCTCATTCCCTACGTACAGTTACAGTAGTAAAAACTTTCCCCGTTTGAATATTGGGAGAGAGAGCATCCATGCTTTATACACGAGGCGTTTAGTGGATGAACTAAAATACACCCTCATGGTTATTTTCATACACTGGTTTTGAAAAATATTACTGTCGTTTGTTTCTGTCAAATATCTGTCAAAAGAACTATGCTTTCAGCATATTAGTATAACTTTTGTCTCTCCACATGCAGAGAAGACCCTCCATTCTCCATCCTCAACATTCCTGCTGTATATTTTGCTGTGATTCTAGCAAAATGGATAAAAATACATTCTTGTGGTTATTTTCATACACTTGTTTAACAAAATTACTATAATTTGTCTCGAATATTTATCAAAATAACTGTAACAGCATACAAACTTGGGAAACTTTAAAAAAAACTTCTATGAGCTACAGGCAGAAAAGAAGTAGGAAAAACATAATCATTCATAATCAGTTTCAGGAATAGCAACTGATCGTCTTATTCAAAATATGGTGTGATCTCTGATTTGGACGACTACTTTGCCAATTTACTCGGCGCAGCCTCTTCACATTAGATACAACTGACGTCATCCGTCTAAGACAACGGCAAAGGAATTTGGTTTAACGGGCACGTCCCTGGTCCAATTGAAATGCGCAGCGTCTCTTGAGCAGCCAATTAGAGAAGGAGGGCGGGATCGGTTGGACTCTCATATGGAAATGTCACGTGTAAATGCAGGATCCGAAGAGGCGGTGCGGTGCCGGCCTCAGACTGTTATTTTTTTTTTCTAGACTTAAAGAAGCGGGTGCGATAGAAATCCAAGAATATGAATATTTTCCGTCGCAGTATTCATATGGATGTTATGCTGTTTGAGAAATTTCCTGAGTAGGTGTAGACTAGGTGTTATAGCTACGAGCAGCTGCCTAAGGAGATGCACAGGGGGTCTGTTTTACCGATTAAATCAGTCAGATTTTCCCTTTAGGGGCGATAAGAAGAGTTGGGGAAGTTATACAAAAGTTGTAACATTATTGGCAGAGTCCTTGCTATGTAATGTTTCTTTAATACTGTGCAGTCAAAACAACCAGATTCATGCGCAAACATTCTGAGTGATTTGACAGTGCCATGGCATTGATTGAGTAATATAAACAATGCAAGGGTGTTTTCCATCTGTCCTTTTCAGAACAACCTTTACTAAGCAACTAGTGCTTTATTGGAGAAACGTTCTATTACATGACAGTTAATGTTCACTAATGAAGAAAAAAATATTTTGAGAAAGTATGTTTGCTTCAGGATCTAGCTATTGTATTTCCATTTGTTTCCCACAAGGGAAAAGGTTGGGCTCTTTGGAGCTCTTGGCTTTTGTGACAGTGATTTTAAAATAATTTTGCCATTTGGAAAATTTCAGTACATGATAAGGGACATGTTGGAATAATCCTGTTTTCAGCAATGGTAATGGCTTTGGCCTGTGTGGGGTGTGCTTTATAACCATGTCAGATAAAATGGGCTGGCTCGTCCTGCAGTTGTGCACTCCACCCTGTCTCCACCTGCTCCATCTTTTGCTTTACCGCGCAAACTGTGACTCTAAAAATACAACATGTTGGCACCCAGAAATCCCACTTCCCAGGCTTCAGCCAGGCCAACAGAAAGTCAGTGGGTGACGTCAGAATCACTTTGTCTATTATTTTCTACAGTGTATGCCTGCTGAGGCTAAACTTGTGCCTCAATTTGATATGTGCATCACATTTATCTGCCCATTCAGAAAGAAAGAAGAAAACACACTTGTCCAACAAGGGCACTGTCACGGTCCTTATGATAGACACAATAATATTTCATGTGCAGTCTGTGCCAGTTGTTTATTGTTGCATATTGATTACACCTCTGTCACAAAGCATGTGCAGCTTATGTTTTAAATAGCTTTTTCTTTCTTTTGGCAAATTTGTCCCTAAGGGCTTTCCACTTACCAGAGCATTTTTCAACATTGAATTGCTCAAGTTAGGAGATTTCACCTCAGGAATATACAGTATGGTTACATTTATTTGCAATTGCTAAAGGAGGGGTCACAGAGAAACGGGTATCAACAAACCTGCCCCACTAACCTCACTTTAAATTGGTCCATGATGGATGAGTCATGTATACAGTGCCAGAATGGATATGTAGTGTTTTCACCAGAAATTCAATCTCACCTCTCAGATAAGCGACAAAATGTATCAGCCACATCTGCTGACTCTGGTGTGTAGTTACAGTTTTCTAGATGTGCATTATTGAGCCTGTGAAGAACCCTCTCTGCAACCCTCAGACACCCTGTACTGTTCTGTGAGCGCAGTTACCATTCAAGTAGAAATTACAGAGACTCGCTGCTTCACCTTTTCTTTAATGTTTTCTACAGGTACATTAAGAAATATTCACGACTGAGATCTATATGAGACCTATAATTTATACTGAATGAGTGCAATTTCAGTGGTTTTGTCATGAATTATAGTTAACAATGTTACTTATCACAGTCCTCAAAGTGTTTAGTCCATTTTTCATGATAAACTATGTGAATCACATAATATTGTACAAAGCCATTCCATCAAGATGGTATATAAAAAATGCTTTAATTCAAAAGAACAGGACATGTCCCTCTGTTTCTTGATGTCTGTTGTGCATAATGATATCGCACCGAGCTAAATTAACAGGCTGGTGTTTAGACGTTCTCCAATGGTGTTTTAAGTTTATATTTATGAACTAATTCTTTGGATCAACCGCCCTGTTAAACCCCTCATTACAGTCTGCTTATTGCTAGACATTTATTTACTCCGAAGGTGCCTTTTCTTGCTCTCCGTCTCAGTAATTGGTCACTCTCTTTATCCATCCCTGTCTCTCTCTGTGTCCTCAGCTCCTTTATTTACTATAAAATGAGTGCGGGATTTTCTCTCCGTGTCATTGTCAATTTTGTTGTTTTCTAGCACAACACCACTGTCTCCCACCTGAGGTTTTTGATGAGTGACTTGCTAGAAGAAATTTCAAAGACTTGCAACCAGTCAGTCCCGAGAACCCCTAAATTTCACCAAATATATTAGATGAAATGAAACAGAGCACAAAGCTCAGAGACAAATCCGAGAACTCATGCTACTGTCTGTTTCAGCAGCAGGTACTTTAGCATTAGAATTCATGATCTCAGCCAATTTCACACAATTCCACCCATCTTTTTAATAATATATCACTGTAAATGCTATGCAGCACAGGTAACTGTCAGAGTTACAATTTGTTCTCCCCATACTATAACCATGTGGAAAACTCTATGTTTTGGTTATAAAATTGTTGCGGGTCAGTGGAAGTAAGGACATGTAGACTCATCTGACAAAAACATAAAATAAGCAGGTAATTTATCAGTGAGTCAGGCTGGTGATGAGAACCATGTAGATTCAACTATCAAATGACATGGTTTTTCCATGTTTTACATTAGTGTTCTAAAGGGTCTAATGGGTCTTCACTTATATCAACCCCTGACAATTTTGCATAGTGCACCTTTAAATTGTTATTTTTACTAGGAGGACATACATGCTATTCCATCCTCCCATTCCACTGCACTGATCAGTGTATAGTAATATTTATGCCAAAAGTGACAGAGAACCATACCCTAGTTGATTTGTTGGAGAATTTTCAAACAGTAAATTTTCTGTCATGATACAGCGTTTGTTTATTAGTTAATGTGAGTTCAGGGTGATGCCATCTGACAACAGTGGATCCATGCCATGAAATTGCTCTCAGCATCTACTTAGCGTCACTTTTGTCTCCGCATGCAGAGAGGACGCCCTCCATGCTCCATCCTCAACAACCACTCCTTGCTGTACAAAAAGTGATACTGGCAAAAATGCTAACTTTAATCAGAAAAATCGAGGCAGTAATTTGCATCAGCTTTGTTAGTCTCAGCTAAACTTGAAGCTCCATGTGGCACACTATTTTTTGCTCACATAATCACACAAAGGATAAAATTGCATATTGTATTCAGTGTAAAAGGCTGATGCAAACTTATGTTTTTAACATGAATTAGCATTAGTAGGCAGTAGATTACATTTGGCATTACATTTTCATCATGTGTGCGGAGTCAAGACCTCTCCTGGCATCTGTGTCTCACCTGTTTGTTGTTGTTGTAAATGCCTTCACAGAACCTGCTGTCAGGATCTCCAGGTTTTTTTTTCTCTCTCTGCACATATGGACTTTCTTTATCTCTTATTTTCGTTCTACTTTAAGCTGTTCTTCTTCTTTCTCCTGCCTTTGTTTCACTCTGCCCCTTGATTTACCTCAAAGCCAGACCAGCTGGCTTTGGATGCTTTCCTTCGAGCCCCTAAGAGGCCCGACTTCACACCCTGCTCCTCCTCTCGTCCCTTGGTCTCTCTGCCGGGAGAGAGCAGGGGGGCAGTGGTTTGAAGGGTAGGACCCCAGATGGACGTAGACATGTTGGGCATGCGTTATGTGACGGGGCTTGGCTCAGGGCTCTCTGGACCAGCCACAACTGTCAGTCATCGTTGCAGAAGGTGTTGAGGATTTTTTTCTCTCCTCTATTAATGGATAAAGTGTGAAAAAATGCAAACAGTGTCCTTTCGTAAAACATAGCGGATGATATTAAAGGAGATGCTCACAAGCGCGTGCCAGATACTTTTTGGTTGATACTGTGGTCTGCTTAACAGTTGTACCTAAGATTAGTCTTCATAGTCCACAACCTTTTGTTTACTTGGATTACACACAAACACACAATTTTAATTTTTATTAATCAAAAGTCTGGCAGCCATTTGAGATCATTTGCCTTCTGAGATTAAGAAAAAAACAGAAATGATCAGCTATGACATAGTAAGTGATGTATTTCAACCAGTTGCAGGGACACGCCACACAACGGCTCGCTCCAGCAGGGCTTTGATGCGAGACAGCTGGCATTTCCAACATTGCACCAGACCACAAATAGACCCAGACACTCTTTCTCTCCAATTAAAAAAGGGACTAAAACACGCTTCTCATGCAGTGAGCTTTATTAGGCTATATAAGTCAAGTTTGATCTACTATATAATACCGAGGAAAGAAATAGATGTTTATTTTGTAAATGAGAACAGCACAAACAGATCCCTGTGTCATACAGTTTTCTGAGACACCAATCTGGCCACCAGGTTCTGAAATAACATTTCATTATCTGAGGCTCATTAAAACAGCCTTTCGGAAAAGCCCTCAACACCCCTCTCCAATCCCTAGTCCTTCACTTGCTGCACACTACACATTCAATCATGGGACAAAAACTGACAACAAGCGGCATACTGCAGCATGGACAGTCACTTCATCAGTTTCTGTGATTTTTATAACTACTCTGAAATCTGAAGTTACTCACGCTTTATGCTTTATGTTGCATGTATGAGTTTCTTACATATACTAATTCGGTTTAATCATCCTGGTAATTTCTAATAATTTATATTGAGCAAAAACATTGAGAAGTTGAAGGTTTGTTATAAAGTAGTGTCTGTCTGTTTAAAAGGACAGTTTAAAAGTGACAGTACCCTCCATCCAGGGTGATTGTGAGCAATAATCATGCTCACTCAGGAAAGTCTTCCAACAAAGTTGTATCTGAGCAGACTGCAGCTATGTGTTAGATAATCAAGTTGAGGATCTAAAAATACTCCATGTCTCACAGTCTGGATCCCTTCTCTCATTACCCACTGTAATTAAAACTAACCAAGGCCTGCCAGCTCCAAATAGCATAGAATAGCACACAACTGTTAATGTGGTAGGAATGACACTTGAAATGAAAACCTTTATGATATCAGTTCCCTGAGGAAAGTGGAGCAGACAACACGGGGCTAAGACAGCACCATTAAATGTGGGTTAATGGAAATGTGTTCAGTGAAGCATAATGGACAAACGTGATCCAAGGCATGACTTATGGTAGCACCTAATTAAAAAAAATATTTTAAAATCATGAAAATGCAGTTTCAAATTTGTTATAAGGGTTTAATGAAAGAGCCGACTTCCAACACGTTCTGTTGTGTTGTTTTTCCCTTATTTATAGCGGCACAGTGCAACTTTGACTCTGCAATAGGTTTGCTTGAGTTTCTGTGCTCTTGAGGCAGTGTGTTGGCATACAAAAGTCCTTATGATGAGCTGATGATCTCTCTTGAGACTACCGATCTCCTGAGACTTGGTTTCTGAATGTGTTTGGCTCTGTTTATCACACTGCTGAATGCTTATCAACTCCAAGGTGAGGTGGCCTAAAAATCCTATTGTTTGTTTTGGATGGACCCTTTCTGATACGGAGGTACAGAGATCCAGATAATAACACAAGCTCTGTAATTATCTCCAGTATTCACAGACCCTATAGCTCCATTTATAAAATGTAGTCTCTGTCGTACTGAGCTCATTAAAAATTGAACAAGGTCAGAAATGAAACCGCACTTGCCATTATTCATTTTGTCCCTAATTTCAAGTATTATTTAATTAATCACCTGGAATGACTGTCAAATAATTCACAATGTCATATGTTGCTAGGCGATGTTAGCTGATTTCACCAACAAACACATTTAAATCTATTAGAATAGAACAAGCCATCTCTGATTTGACTTTTTATTGTTTTTCTTTTTTCAAAATTTAAACAGTGCAGAAACTCTTTCCAAAAACATCCAGAGGTTTTGATAACCATTCTGCCATGGCCATTTATGGGATATAACTTTGATGTTTTATGAGGATTAACAATCAGTTCGCACTTAAATATTACACTTTGGGTCAATTTCATGGATTTATGACTCTCGCAAATGATTTGATGATTGCATCATAAGCAAAAAGAGAAACCCAGCTGTGTGTGTGTGTGTGTGTGTGTGTGTGTGTGTGTGTGTGTGTGTGTGTGTGCATGTGTGTGCTGTGTGCGTGCGCGTGTGTGCGTTACCGACTTCGCCTTAGCCAGTCAGCAGGTGCCATCACTTCACATTCCCACCATTTTCTGTGTAAAGACATGTTGAGGAGGAGCAGGATCAATGGAGTCTGCCAAAGGGAATGTGTGGGAGAGGCCACTCTAATTTCTGCCTTTCAACCAATTCTTCTTGGCATTTTAGCTATGACTCCACATCAAGCTATTGCCACTGTAATTCATCTTGTCAGATTGTATAGCAAGAAAGCTAAAGATATCAGTATATACTGTCACTGTTTACCTACAGGCAGTGTTTAGCAAAGACATGATGTTCCATGCTGTTATATTTCTTAAAATATTAGACCATTTTAACTGGATGTTGGTACACTGACGGGGCTCCAAAGACTAAGGACATTGTACCTGAAATATAATGTGACCTGTAGGTGCATATGCTCTCAGTCTTTAAAACTGATGCTAAGAATATTTTAACATTATTTTTCTACTGGCTTTTGTGTTTGTATTTTGCCACAGTGTGTTCTGAAGTGTTTGTTTTTTGCTAGCTTTGAGCGGGGACATGGAGCAAAATATCACAGTCCTTCAAAATGTGAAATTGCTGCATGGATGATGTTTTGAAACCTACTCTATCATGCAGTTACAGGTAATAGGTGCCCAGTCCCCACTAAGCATTGTGACTCATATGAGACATAAAGCAGCTATCCAACTCTAATCCACAAGAGATAATTTGGTATTCAGGTTTTACAAATGTGCTTTTGCTATAGTATGTTCGAAAGTGTCTGTATTTTCTACTTTTGAACATGGACATGAAGCACAATATCACATGCATATTCCTTCACAATGCCCTATTACCGCATGGATGATGTTTTAAAACCTACTCTATCATGCAACTGTAGGTAGTAGGTGCCCAGTTCCCACTAAGCATTGTGACTCATACCAGGCATAGAGCAGCTATCCAACTCTAATCCACAAGAGATAATTTGGTATTCATGTTTTACAAATGTGCTTGAGAAAAATCCCTAAATCTTTTTGGCAAGTGC
>OMKZ01054641.1:78958-93605 GCA_900302535.1 Neoniphon sammara
TACTGGCTTTTGTGTTTGTATTTTGCCACAGTGTGTTCTGAAGTGTTTGTTTTTTGCTAGCTTTGAGCGGGGACATGGAGCAAAATATCACAGTCCTTCAAAATGTGAAATTGCTGCATGGATGATGTTTTGAAACCTACTCTATCATGCAGTTACAGGTAATAGGTGCCCAGTCCCCACTAAGCATTGTGACTCATACCAGGCATAGAGCAGCTATCCAACTCTAATCCACAAGAGATAATTTGGTATTCATGTTTTACAAATGTGCTTGAGAAAAATCCCTAAATCTTTTTGGCAAGTGCAGTCGAGAAAGTCGCGCAAGCATGTCATCCACCATGAAAAGGCAGCGGAATAGTTGAGCAAAGCAGGGCTTTGTCTCATTCAGCTGAAATTCCACTGAAAGACACCACCATCATCAGCTTTCTTTGTTGGAGACTTTGTCTTTCCAGTATTTTACTGTTTCTCAAAGGTAAATAGAGGCTTGACTCAGTGGGGCACATGCAGTTTTCCTACAACAGGTAATAAATTTGCGTGTCAGGCCTGCGCGTCACAGATTAAACATGCTTTGTTTAGGATGATTTATGAGTGCGATGTCGTGCTGGGTGCACTTGGCTGTGAGGAGCTGAGGGTTTGATGGCGGTGAGGGGGTAGCAGGTGGGGCGGTGGGTTGGTGAGTGTCAGATTTGTCTTACAGGAAGACTGATCTGTAGCTGCTCCGAGGGTGCCCACTGCAACACACACCTCTGTCATTAATCACATACAGCCTCGGAGTACAGAGCGCTTTGTCTTCTCTTCCTCTCAGACCAGTGCTGCAAGCTGTCACCATCCTTAGAAAAGCTTACTTCAGAACAACTATCACGGAGTCAAAGAAACTGCCTGCATCTCCTGAAGCAGCGGGGTATAAATGTATTCCAACAGAGAAAGATATAAAGTTGCAGCATTGAAACAGGACCCCATACTAATTTTTCCTCTTCAAAATATCACAGCCTGTTTGATGCCATTATTCCTACCAGTCACTCAGGAGAAAAAGAAAGCCAGGGATAAATGACCCCTAAGAGTTTAACACATCAATGAGTTGCTCCTATTTGAGGTGTTTGTCTAGCCCCCGCCTGACGACACAATACGGGCCTTTCTTGCGTTGTTTCTCCTTCAGAGACTGTCCCCTGGATACACAGGATTAAGATGATTCACTATCCTTTCGAAGAAACAGCTGAATCAGCAGGCAGGGCAGCTAAAAGCATGTTGAATTATAAGCCAAACACGACTGACCACTGATGCTCCACTTCTGAGTTAATCGCACACACGCTGCTTGTATTCTGAGCTTGTATTGGTGGTGCTGGGGCATAGCAACACTACAATTAAATGAGTGATACTCTTTCTTGAGGCTGAATATTTGTCCTTGGCCTAAAAACTGAACATCAGGGAGAATCACACACTATTTGAAATTGACGAGCCCTGGTCTTCAGCGTTAGGCTTGTAACTCAAAAAAATTTATTTATTACTCATTACTTGTTACTCTTTTCAGAAGTAATATTATTTTAGTTATTACTCTCTGCAAAAAGTAATTCTTTACACTACTACGTTACACCCCATTAGTAGTAGTACTGATTTTTACATGGGGGTCTTCTGTTGCCTGGTATTTTCCCATGGTTGTAACAAGTTATTTTTTGGAGAATAACTAATATTTTTACTGCTCATTACTGGGAAACATAGTATTATTACTGTAATGTTACTAGTAACGCGTTACTACCAAACGCTGCTGGTCTTGTAAGGTTCGTTCAAACTACACTGTTGTTTCAGAATCTCTGTGAGTTTCAACATGCAGTGTTTATGTGTATGGTCTGATGTGATGGGTCTCTTTGTGAGGTTGTCTGCAAGGAACAATAGGAGATGGTTTTAATACTGTTGCAGTGCAGGAAAAAAGGCATTTTATGAGGTCTTGAAAGGTGAGCAGAGAATACAATAAAGAGAGAGTAATAAACCTTGAGATGACAACAGTCTCTCAAGGCCTGCATAATATGGCAAATTAGCTTAGCGTTGGTCGCTATTGCTTGTCGGTACAGTCACAGTGGGGGCATCAGAAGAGGCACCAACAGCAGAAAACTGATGGCAGAAGGGAAAGAAGCAAAACAACAGAACGTACAAGAGTCTGGGGCTGAATGTAGGAGTGTTGAAAAATAAAAAGAAATAATCAGCAGGGAGAAAAAGCTCAGAAAGATTATGGAAGCTAATAGAGCTAGAAGGTACTGAGCTAGGGCAGACCTATAGACTCTGTCTGTGGCCTCTAGGACCGGCATAAAGCATGTACCTGTTTGCTGCATGCATTTGGATATATACCCTACTCACTAAAACTGTGAAATTTTCATGTCAAAATTAATATTTTCATCAGATTGAAATATGGGCTAAAATTTGCCATCTACCATAGGCATCTCATAAACAGTTAATTTCTGAATGTAACCCTAGGTGGTCAGGAAGGGGAATAACGATCTGTCAAAATAGAGCTTAGCTCCACAAAGCATGCCTTTCAGTGCGGAGGGCCAGATATGTGAAGTATATAATTGCATGCACTGTTTAACATTTATTACATTCAGTACACCATTGCGGTTTGTTTATCGTAACATACCAGGCAAACAGAGTTAATGTGTGCCTAAGCAAATATTTGCAGCACTATATCAAATTCAGCTACCAAATTAAGGATATCAGAGAGGCCAAATAGGGTCGCGTGTGAAATAACAACGTTGTTAGGCCATCCACTGTTCCATACACAGATTGCCCTATCACAGGAGTGGTTGAAGTGTTTGCACACAGAGCTTTGCTGCCTGCGGGCTCATATATCACACTGTGCCTTATTAAGAGCTTTAACAAAATCTGGCTTTCACTAGCCCCCCTTAGTCACCACTCGAGGCCGGCAGTCTCCAGGACCTTCATTTGTACACAGCCCTGACTAAATGCCTAGTCTCACTAAACAGATTGGGGCAGTGTACGTTTTCCTGATAGATAAAAGGTAAGAATGGAGATGTTACGGTTGAGTTCAGTAAGCTCAGAATAGAATTGGTCCAAACTGATCTCTCTCTCTCTCTCTCTCTCTCTCTCTGTGTCTCTGTCTCTCTCTCTCCTCTCCCTTGCTCTTTTTCTCTTTGGCCATTTTCTAACTATCCTCTACCCCCCCTTCTCTAACTCTTAAGTGGAGCAAGAGATCAGACACGCAGAAACGCGATTGATACAGGCAGCTCAGGAGGAGACAAATACAAACCACTCAGCTTTACAGGATGTCATGGCTTGACATGATTGAATTTTACAATTCAATACAGAATTATATTATATTTTGTACACCACAAATGCCGCTCATTATGCTACTAAAATTCAGAAAGAAGCAACTATTGAACAGTTGTGTTTTTTCCTCTCAAAATGTCACAATGTCATTTGTGACCATATTGTACAATGACAAGCTCTGATAACCATGAGGACAGCAGAGGCTGTTTCATTTATCTGCTCACATGGAAGCAGCTCCACAGCCAGACAAGACATTTACTTATGTTGAAAAGTAATGAGCAGTGGTCCAAAGAAGGGAACCACCGACCCATAAATTGATTATCTCCAGCTGCACGTTGACCCATTGAAATGACTTCATTGTAATAACTGAAAGTTATGATGTATTCTGGGCGTAGCCTATAGTCTGTCCTATTCCTTCAGTCACCAAAATAGAAGGCTCCATTTTATTATAGCATGCTGGGAATTCCCCTCCATTTCCCATGCTCTTGACCTCCCACCCTCCATTGTACATGTGAGGAGAGGGTTTGGGGCCAGAGTAGCCCGTGCAGCTCTGCCAGGCTGACAGATTGGCTCTTCGTGCCCTCTGCCGCTCTGTCTGCACTGCGGCTCCATTGTTCTGCCCTCCCAGGCTCAGCCATGGGGCACACCTCACCATTGTGTCTGACAGACCTGCAACCTGATACCATGGCAGCAGGCGCCTGCCTCCGTCCCCATGGAGAGGTGATGCAGCATGTATGTGAGTGCGTCTGTGTGTGTGTCTGTGTGTGTGTGTGTGTGTGTGTGTGGGTGTGTGCATGTATATATTTATAGTAAGTTTGAATGAAATTAACACACAAAGACTAGTTTAGGTTTGATGGCTGTAAGTTAAAAGTAACAAATCTCAAAAAGGGTGTGTGTCATTTTATATACATTCAAGTCTGATTTTCCTTTAAATTTACTCCTACTCCCCTTTAAAAAATAATTTCCATATTGTACGACAATGTCACATAAATATTCTGTATCTTCTGGTTGCAACGCTTCACTGAGGCTACATCACACTTCTACTGAGTGAAATATTCAAACCCAAGATGCCATTGTTTTATGGCTGCGACATTACATCAAACAGAAAATATCTAGATGTCTTGTGCATCCTTTTATACACATTTCCCTGTAATTCAGCAAGACATATTTGGTATCTTTGGATCTTTGGGATCTCCACTGAAATTCAAAATATAGTTCTGTGGGTTGGAACAAAGCTCGGCCGCGCAGCATGCATTTGTAATGACAAACCCACCGATGGGACTGGCTGGATTGAAGAGGATAGATTTGGATAACACAAATTTGCTCTTTTACACAATATAATAATTTATTGACAGAACATATGGTATTAAAACATTTTCCAGAAGAGTGTAGCTGAGCTGTTGTAAATAGACGTATTATAATAAGGGGCTTTTTGCCACCAGGACTGTAGAAGTGGTTGCATTCGCTCACATACTTATCACCTAGAGGTGAATGTGATCAAGGGACCAGAGGCACATGCAGGGCATAAACCCGGGACTTCACCATAACAGAATGTATGTCTACACAGGCCCACTGCACACATTTAGAGAGAAAAAAGCTATACACTCCCAGTCACATCTTCACTGCAAGAAGAAGAAGACTGACATCTTATCTCACCTCCACAGAGAAATGGAAAAAAACTGAACTTGAAGAAGCCTATAGTGCAGACACAACACAACAGCCTATACACATCAAAGCAAGCCCCAACCAAGCTGAGCATGCCGTTGTGTTTCACAGAGGAATAGTCCTCTTTTTATGTAACATACAGATGATTAAAGAGTTCAACACAGCAAGCAGACTAATGACTCCACTGGGTTGTAGGGGAACTCAGGAGAAAAGAAGGCAGGGCCTCTGGAGAATACTTGCTGAAACGGGGATAGGTTCTAAAATATACAAATTTATTCATCAAAAAGCAGTCTTTTTATGTCATCGATGTGTGTGTGTGTGTGTGAGCGTGTGCAGGTGGCAGAGAATGCAAGTGAGCAAGGGAGGGTGAGAGAGAAAGAGATAGTGAAAGAAAAAGAGATAGGAGGTCTGATAGTGTCAGTCTTCTCTCAGCTGAAAAACACCAAACAAGAGCAACAACCACCTGGAGGAAAAAAAAAAAATTCAAATCCACCATGAATCAACCACGCCATAAAAATGTTTGTTTCCCTTTCTGCAATTTCTTTGTGTAATAGTATAATGGATATTTTCAGTGTCATTAATGAGTAATCCTGCTCCATTTTAACATAGAATGCAACATTATTCCTTTCACTGTGAAATTTTCCGTAGTTTTCCATACATAGTGAGGGAGGCTGTGGTCTGAGAATATACACAGTCTTTTCTCCCAGTGGATGAATGGACACCATCGGGTCCCTTGCGAGAGGTGACAGAGTGATGAATGATTGTGGTGTCTCTGGGACAAAGTGCAGGGATTATTGTCAGTCACTATAGGGGGAGGGATTAATGACCACAACAAATAGTGGCAAAGGGTAATCATAGGAGATTAAGAGCAAGCAATCTTACAGGCATGGAAGGTGGGAACTGTGACCCCATAATCAGGTGTAGGAGGATAAAGCTGTACATTTGACATCGACATCTAAGGTGGCTATGTCTTAGTAATAATCTGAGACAGTGTTTATGTGACTTTTCATTCCAAAACCGAATGAAACCACATGCATTTTTGAAAAAAAAAGGAGAAGAAGAAGAAGCAATGGTTTTAAAATGACCCCTAACTTAAAAAGTAAAGACAGTAAACAACAAGCTTGTTGTTGGAGATATTTATATTTTTTTCCAATGGCAGATAATTATTTTTGTAACTGAACCCGTAACCTGTAAATTGGTTTTCAAATTGTTTTGCTTTTTTTCTGAATAGTACCCCAAGAGTGAGCAGACAAAGTGACTATTCAAAATGGTAAGAGAAAATCTGAAATAAATAAATTGTTTTTAAAGCAAATAATTTTAATCAGGTCACTGTGTATTACTGATTTCATCCCAGCTGATGCCATTTGGACTCCTTCTCAATTCAATCTAAGGGCTTTTTTTTAATTCAAGGATATCTAATAGAGCTTTGCTGCCCCCTTCTCTTTGGTTAATGGCCTCTTTAGAAACAGAACATAATACCCACAACATCATTTCAGCAGAATGTTTTCATCCATGGATATGGCATTGAAATAGTAAATGCAAATCCACTAAAATGGTTTCTCCCCATGAGTAAGATCCAGCAGGGATGACAATATAAACAATGGTGCAGATACTTGTTCGAACCAGCTGCACAGTGCTGTTGTTAGGATTAGCATGGTAATCTCAAGGCTGGAAAAGCTCACTATAGAGACACCTGATCAGCCTGGGTGGATAAGTGTTTGTTCCTCTTACATTTCACATAATTCTTACAAACGCCGTTCATCCGCATTTGATTTTCCTAAACTGCTGAGATGGTCATTTAGAGTCATATTACATCAAGACGAACACAGGAATCCACAGCATTGGGAAGAGAGGTAGAGCAAAAGAGAGAAACGACGTGAGAAACAATCCAGAGGACTGAAACAAGTCAAAGAGAAGGAAAGAAGAAGGAGGGAAAGTATAAAGGAAGAAAAAAAACAAGAGAACAGAATGAGAGCTTGTGTCTGTCTGGATGGGCAGAAGGCCTGCAGAGCTTGGCAGGAGTCCTGCTTCTGACAGCAGCTGCGGCTTCAGTTTTATATCTTAAGGTGGTGCCTCGACTCTGCACCCGCCATCCTATCTCCTGCTCTCATGTTTTCAATCAGAGGGGACCATAAATTATTGTCAGCAGCAATCACAGCTGTCCACTGTGGGCCTGCTGAGGGGTCCCAGGCTGTCCTGGTGCATCAAGTCACACTGGTTCTTGGTACCTCTGATATGGGCAGTCTGAAGAACCTGCAGCGGGGTAAGACAGCAACACGCAAGAGTCTGAAAGAGGCGCTGCTTAGCCAAGAACCTGTGGCTAATGAAAACAGTTAGCCTCTCTGTTGGAATGGGATGACTGAACTCAGGTTTAAAAGAACAGTTCACCCCAAAATTAAAATTTAGCCATTTAATTATTTAGCCCCATGACGGTCGAAACTGCACTGAAGTTTGTTTGAAAACCAAGCACAGAGCAAGTTAGTTTCCGCTGTTCTTTCTCAGCCTTCCTTCACAGTTAGCGGAGCAGTCTTTTTACAACTCAAAAAAAAAAGTGTAAAATGTCATACCGTCACATGCCTGTTTGGAAGTTGAGTGTGTGACTGCTGGCGCATTCTAGTGCACAGTAATGCCAGTGAACAAATTAAAGGGGATAATGAGGTAAATATTGGACTTTTGGACCCACAGTGCAATCGTTTGGCTACGAAACACTTGGATTGGAGAGTGTTTTGAGAAATTTGACGGTCATTTCATGCAATTTCTGGAGCTATAAAAAGACTATTGAAGGAATAACTTCAATCATTTGGGAGAGGGTTGAGATGGAGCTACAGGGGCTCTGTGTTTGGTTTTCGTACAAACATCAAAGGGGTTTTGACTGACATGGGAGTCGTTAATGACTAATTTTCATTCTCTAATTCTCTAACCTTGGAAACTGACACACAGACACGTTATAGACTTATTATTTAAAAGCTGCATTCTTGAAAAATGGTGTGGCATAATTGAACTTTAACCCCATATAGAACAGGAGGCGGCCTGTTAAAATTTCACTAAATGCTGGCACAGCTCTCCTCTGTAAAGTCATAATGCAGACCAAGTGGGTTTTCCCTCCTTTCTTCTGTCCGCAAAACTCATCTGGCTCGTTTGGCTAGCTGCCCGGGTAATCGTGGCACGGTCTGTGTTTTTCACGACAGCACTGTTATTTTGCTGTGAAAACTCTCAGCATGGGGTGGCACACCCACCTCTGGCAAGACACTGCTGTCAGAGCTGATCAGCAGAGAGCAGCCTTCCCTTTCAATTAGCCTTGTCTGTCTAAGAACAGGGCCAGGAGCGCCGGCACACAGCCACACAGGCACCCAGTGAAGGAACAGCAAGGAGAGCAGGTGGGAGGAGAGGGGAGAGCTGGAGAAGTAAGCCCCAAAACTCCAGACGGGGACTGAAATACCCTCCACTGCTGTGCGCTAAGTCCCTCTGTACCAGAGAGGGCCCTGCCATGGCACGTCACAGTAAACACAGGCAGGCTCCATGGAAACACAGCCGTTTGGCACAAAAGCATGGGATGAGATATGGCACCAATGAGGCAGATAATTCCCTGAATGACTATATCTTCCCCCTCATGTGCTATCACAGTGATAAAGAGCGAGTGTGTGTTTGTGTGCGCTCGTGTGTGTGTGTGTGTGTGTGTGTGTGGGACAGAGAGAGAGAAAGGGAGAGAGAGAGAATAGTGCACGGCAGGCGTTGCAGTAAAACAGCCATGTCACATGTTACCAGCAGAGTAAGAGATGAAACCACAACAAACCACGATAAATACGGCACTAATCAGGGGACACATGAGTGGCTGTTTGGGGAGCCTTTGGAAAGAGCTGGTTGTGAGGAAGGGTCTTGAGGAGGCGCAGTGGGAGTGGGAGCGCAACGAGGGAGGGTGGCAGCCATGCCCCTAGGTTGTTTATTACAAATGCCACATCCAGGTGGGATTTGCAGAGTTGCACCCTAGCCAGCACTCATTCTCTCAGTGGAAAGAGCCTGAGGTGGAGGATGGTAAACATGGGCAGCTGTACCACAAGCGTAAACGTCCCAGCGGGCACTGCTGGGGATTTTCAATAGAGACACGGCTAGGAGGTACTACTGTATCAATAACCTTATCAAATCTCTAGACATCTTTGCATCCAGCATATTGCTTGAATATTTAATTTTACGAGTTAAAAAACAGCTCACTGCACTGTAAAAGTACAACTTAATTCTAACCGAGTCCTGAAAGGTCCATCTGAGGTCAAAGCAGAACACTTGTCTCAGTCTCAACACCTTGAGCCTTTTCTTCCTGTTTCATTTCATGCAGTGTTTAGTTCACCAAAGCCAAGTGGTCTGAATAAAACCGGGTTATAAGAAGAGGGGGATTGTGTGCTATGCCGCTCCAATTTTCCAAGCTCCATTTTTCCCTAACAGCTGAAGAGATGTTCTACTGTAATGTGTATCATGTGTTTAAAGCTGTTGCAGGCCTATTGTACCTATAATACCAGCAGCTCTATCACCAGCGCACCAGCACCTGGAGAACACATCACTGACCTGCATTTGCAAAGCTTCCAAGTGAGGACTGTGACACTGGACTTGATTTACAGTAAACTCTTAATGCTTGTGGATTTTACAGCGAAAGGGCTTGAACCATGAGAACCAGAGAAATATGGCGAACAGACAAAGTGGTTCATTTTATGACTCTGTTTTTTGATCACATCTTTGTTTATTCTTACGCCATTTCCTATGGCAGAGCTTTAATTGGGGCAAAGCCACTTTAATTCACACAGTTAGAAACATCATGTTTAATGAGAACCAGACAAAATTTTTGATGAGGGGTACTAATAACACCAGTGATGGCTCTAACTGAACATTATTCATTGGTGCTCTGTATTTAATGAATCTAAACTAAAGCTATCAGTGTTAAGTAAATTGTTCCTGCTGCACATACTGATGAAAACATTACATATGTCAGTGTTGTTGAAATGAACAGCACATGGTGTTGATCAGTTTGCACTGATGGAAATATGCCTTTGTAATGATGAGGATGTCAGTCAGTGAGATACTTGACTGATTTCAAAATGAAAGTAATCCTATAAGCTGTGCAATGTAATGCCAAATGGCAAAACTAAATGAACCTGTTATTATCAACCGTACTACAGTGCTGCAGGACAAACACACTGCTGTGAATGTGAAGTGACATGGACTCCTCTGTCTAGGTTATGCTTTTTTGTTAAGGGCCAAGCACAGTATCTCAGCGCACTTTCAAGCCATGCCAAACTCCAAAATCCAGCTGCTTTCTCATCTCTGGTTCCATGTGCATCCTGTTCGATCCATATGTAACTGAGGATATGACTCGCTCTCTTTGTTCCTTTGCCATTCACAAAATATCAATATGACATTTGGTGGAGACTTCATTTCATCCTCATTTGACCAAGCATGTCATGCTGATATGGTTTGACTTTCACTGCTGGACACCAAGCAAAAACACTGTATTCTGAATCTTGATGAGGCACAATACAGAATAAATATGATGAAATAAACAAATTTATGCATCTGTGTATCAATAGAGCAGTTTATATTCATTATCCATTTGTTGTGCAAATGCCACAGTGCGTCATGTGAACCAAGATTGTGATAGAAGGTCTGTATGTCTAATTCTAATTGTAAGTGTGTTGATTTGATCATCTTAACCTCATCAATGTCATGAACAAGATTTTTTGTTTGCACGTTTTGAAGTTGAGCTGTACACCATCACATTTTGAGAGAAAATTACAGGATATGGAGGGGGAAAATTGTACATATAAGAATTTAGAGGAAGGGAAATAGAAGGACTATGAGTACAGAGGGAAGGACAACGTCTTCTCTTGCCTTTCCAGCTGATGTGTAGGATGGGGGCCCCTTTGGTGAACACTGTTGTCAACCAAGACAAACTGCAGCTCCTGGGAGTGCCCCAGATCTGACAGAATCCTCCCCCTCCATCAGTCACGTCATCTGAGTCAGTGAAGGAGTCTGCGCCCTGCTCGCGGTCACACTAACCAGGAGACACAAGCTGTTCCTCTCCAGGTGCTCATTAATGCACTTGTCCTTGATACCTCCACTATACAACAACACAAAGACAAACACAAGCCCGCCGTGTTCTAATTACACTTACACACACACATACACACAGGCAAGGATGTGCATCATGCATTTCACTAAGAGACTTGTAAATGTCAAACAATGGCAGACGCCCCGTTATTTCCCCCTCCTGCTGTTGCTACTGCTGTTATTGTTCTTTTTTTTTTTCTTTTTTTTTGGAGGTACCTCTCTCTCACTTCGACACTGATAGCGAGACTGTTGTTGTGAGGCAAAGTGAGAGAGAGGGAGCGCAGTGCTGATGTAAAGATGGTGCGAGCCTTTGAAGTGGGGGACGTTAGGGACAGCTGATAGGACTGCCAGTGCTGGAGTGGAGAGCCGGGCTGGAGGAATTCATCAAGCTTCCTCAGCAATTAGCATATGGGCCTAATTATCATATGAAACCAATCCTCCATAACCAGTCTCTGCCTCCAATATGACTTCCTATCCTTCTACATTATCACCCATCCCACTGAAAAATGGTGAGCATGGATGACCCTAGCGTTGTCTTATACCGCCTCTCTCAAAGGCCTGCTTGAATAACTACCATACCTCCAATGTTCCTTTTTCCATTATGCAGTTAAGTCAGACAGTTAATTATCCAGGAGCAGGGAGGCCGGGGCTCTTTGCTGGCTGCGATAACGATATGCTTTGCTGGGCAGAGAATGAAGAGGGCCAGCCCATAGGGAGTCGTGCTGATGTCAGGCAATCTTTCAAAAAAAGGCCTAGGCAATTAGATGCACCAGTGCTACCAGGGATGACTAGTGTTATTGAGGATACTGGCTAGCTTCTCTAATGGGGGTATTTAGGGCAATTATGATAAAGATGTCAGGGCGACCTCCCCGCGACTGCTGCTCTTACATGTCGTGCCTCTAAGTGCAAGATCACAGAGCAGAAATAAAGAGTGACTAAAGATGTGGCCGGTCCCGCGTGGAAGTCCTGCCACCAGCAGAACTGTTCTAAATACTGATCTCATGTCAAAAAAATATTGCTTAGTCTTGCTCAGAGGGCTAATCTGCCCGCAAAATTGAGTTTTACAATGAAATGATCCTCCATACTATCATGGCCGTCAAAAGAAAATAAATAAACACAATCAAAGAGCAAAGCCTGGCTGATTTGTTTCCTTTAACACCATTGTGATTTAGCACATCTGGCCTGGGGAGAGACTGGAGGACTGTTATTATTTAATGGACGTGGGAAGCTGACCATCTGTGAGGTAGCACAGCCCCACGAAGACGCCTTTCATGTGGCTACTGTTGAGTACACTGCTTGTGTCTGAATTGTTTCCATCCAACCCTTCACCTCACTCATCACCTTTTCACCACAGGCACTCCCACCATCAGATCAAAGTCGCGGCTCGGGGACTTGACCACAAGCTACTGGTCACCACATAGACCTTTAACTGGCTGGCGTTATTCTTTTACATTGCAATGTTAGCATATGCCATCCACATGGCTGGCATGACACTAAACACACGTTGGCTGTTGTTTGAAGTAGGTTCAAAGAGGCGAAAGCAGAGACAAAGTGCAACGTGGAAGCAACCCGTGTATCCTCCTTCCTCCTTTAAAACAGTCATACAGCTGGTCATGTTCTTATAATACACTCAATACCTTTCTGTGGTTATTTTTGCATTATGCCTGTGAATGATAACACTCTGAGATCCCTCCCTAGTTTTCAATCTCTGGTATAACCCCTCTGGATAGATATTTGAATGTCTTCATGGAAACAGCAAATCTCACTATCCAAATGAAGAAAAGCTCTCGAGTGAAGCGCATTTCCAAAAGTAAGTGTGTGTGTTTCTGCTGTAGAGGATGGAGCTCTGCCTTACACCATTCAGGAGAGACTAGTGAGATTAGATATGGAGTGTAATGCAATAACACCCTCAGAACACAATGAGCTTCTCATTACCATCCTGTAATGAAAGGTTGCTGCGAGAGATAATTAGCCAGACAAGAGAAAGTTTATCTAAATAAACCAATAATTATGCTTGTTTGTCTTTATGTGCAGGTATTTATAGCATTTTTGTCACTGATCTTGATACTTTCAGGTTTATAAATTAGTTCACAGACACTGTATATGTTATTTTGAATTAAACTGCATTTTACCTGTGAAAACACCTGCACATTTTTCATGTGAAATGAAAAAGTGGCACAGTAAGATAGCAGCCAGGCCTCATGTTGTACTCATTTTGCGTAAATCGTGTAAATACAGCATTTAAAGTTATTCTGGTCTCTTCCTTTGGCAAGATTCTCCCAATTACTCTTCAATTCACACATTTCCTTATTTGTCTTTCCTCCTTGTACCAAATGCTACCAAAGCATTTCAGCATCATAAGCAAATGGGCATGGGGCCTCTCTGAAACACAAGCCAATCAATCAGGCAAGGTTTGCCCTTCTGGAGCAACAAGCTCCCAACTCACCCAGCCATCAGTCATGCACCACCTCTGGTTGTCCTCTTGCCTATTTTCACACCATCTCTTTCACTACACAGCTAACACGATGACTTATTATGTTTTCCAACCTGATTCCCCCTGATGTTTGCACTCTAACTCTCTCACTGCTAGTGAGTTACAATCCCCTCCGCCGATTTTCCATCACGATAGCTAAAGAATTACCTCCAAATGTCTGGCAGAGCGTCAAATGCAAGCAGAAGGAACGTGGAGAGAAAAGAGACTACTTTGAGAGATTTTGATCTTAATTTTCCAGCTATTTGCCTCTGTCAATAATATTCATCATGACAAGAAAAAGAACATCTGTTCCCTTTGAATATACAGAGAGGGGTTTGTTATGAGGACATAATTCCAACAAGGCTCGCACAATTGCTACAGTACCTTCACTTAAAAGTTCAGGTGGGAGTTAAAAAGTTTCCATGTACTATTTTGTGCAAGGGCAGTCAAAAAAAAAGGACAGTGTGTTAAAAAGCATTCAGTGACAAATTGCCACTTGTGCAAATCAAATTTATAATGCCAGTACTGGGAGGGGGTGCATTGTCTTCTCGAGTGTAAGACCTAATCCCAGTGTAATAAAAATGAAACGAAAGTCAAAGCTTTTCCCAAAAGGGTGATACATATGCCTGTACTGTATAAGGTCACCTTTAAGACTGCTGTGCTGCACTATACACATGGGTAAGAGGTACATTTAAAACAACAGCTAAGCAGCAGCCAACAGCGCCTCAGCTTGAGCGCACAAGTTTTTGCCTCGATCAATTATTGTAGACTCTTACTTTGCACGGATAATTATGAGTCTGTGAGGTGTTCCTTCACCCTCTACAGATGTAGAGAGATTAGGGAATGTTGACACCCTATAATGAGTCTGAATTACAAGCATGTCATCTTGAACATTACAGGAAGCAATGCATAATTCAATGCCACACAGATACCACAAAAGGGGGAAACATACCTCAGAAACTGCAACAGTTTGAGTAATCCGTATGGGAGGGATATTTCTCTTAATGCAAACGGCCGGTCTGGAACTCTGCAGCAGGTGTGGACAGAGGACTAGTATGACCCCGCTGTGTGTACATAAACTACAGCTGAAGTGATGGATGTCTTGTTTGACAGAGTGTTGTTCAGTGGAAGAAGAATCCCACT
>OMKZ01054642.1:4669-23066 GCA_900302535.1 Neoniphon sammara
TACATTGATTTTAATGTAGGTTTTTCTTCCCTTTGTTTCTAATAACAGTCAAGTAGTGGAATTATTTACAGTGGTCTTTTCACAATACCACTGGAAAAATGCCTTTGATAATCAGTTCCTTTTTGCTTTAAACCATGATATGGATTATTTTTACCCTAGTTTAAACTCTATTACTTTGACAGCTGAATGTGTTATTACTGGAACAAACTGTTTGACTCTTGTCAGATTAAAATAAATAAGCATACCACTGTGATTTGATGTTTGTACACTTAATGGTTTAAATTTTTTTGATGTGATGAATTAAATAATATACTATATATATATGTATATGATGTATAATTATATATTTTCACCACAACCTTTGTGAATGGTTTGGTTGAAGAATACAGTTAACAGCATTAACAGTCCCTTTCGTGGGAAATTTTCTGAGCTTTTATTTCTGTTTATGCTTTTTGTTCATCTATGTGCACAGACCCCTTTAATAAACTTAAAATTTGAAAATGGCTCATTACATCATTTAACAAGCACTGAAATAGTTACAAAGCAAATCGGCAGAATCATGATTGCCGTTTATTTACCAAAGAGTGAAATGCAGAAATGTAAATTTATTCATGCAACCAATACTTTCAGAATTGTCTGGCTTTGTTCTTATGACTGAGAGAGCCTTGCAAGGAGGAAACGCAAAAAATGATTGCCCTGATGCAAAACCAATTTGTGTGCACACACTGCACAAGTAATTATCAGGAGTAACAATGTGACGCTTTTGATACACTGGGCCGGAGCTGCCAATGAACATCACTGGACACACCCCGCTGTTCATTCTGCAGCCGGTCCGTTCTCGCAGGCTACAATACTAAACTCTCGTCTCGCGAGAAGACGTTTCGCCGAAAAAATATGGACGTCGGTGGAAACGGTGGTGGATTACCAGTCAATAATAAACAGAGAGCTATGCTGCCTAATAAAAGCAGGGGCGAATTTATTCGCAATCAAAGAAAAGATTCAGAGGTAAGTGGAGGACTGTGGTCAAATTTCCACATGGTTTTGCTCATCGAACTAGATCTAGGAAGGCCTTCTCTTGTGAGGTAGTGTTGCTTAACTACAACAAATGGGCTTTAACAGACAGGGCAGGGTTAGCTAGCTATCATTGCTTTAACGTTGGTTAACTCGCCAACGTTAACTACCCTTTGCCATAGAAGATACTAAAGTTACTGAAATAAAATTGCACCTTTTTCGTGAGTCACTGGATAATGTTATAGCAGCACTTCGAAGCTGAGCAAACTGTAGCTAGTGTTAGCAAGCCATCGGCTAGCGTCAACTGCCAGGCGAAATCACCCTTACGTCACATCTAGTTTCCTTCACGACCTGTTGAAATTTAGGTCTAGCTTTTCTTTGCAGTGATGCATCTGTATTTCAGTGTATCAGTCTTTGATGCTAATATAATCTCACGGTGTAAACGGAATATGTGCCATCCTTGTCTTTATCCACCCACAAATGTAACGTTAGCCTCAAAGCGACCGTTCTCCATTATTACTGTGGAGGATGCTGATGGATTCCACTAGAAAAATCACTACCAACATCTATCGAGTTTTTACTGCACAGGGAATTGTGGGATTTTGTAATAGTGTCAATCATTAGTCATAACCAATAATTACATACTAACAAAAGTCGGTACAAATCCTACCGAAACCATTGTCGAGTGAATACAATGGAATTTAGGAAGAAAAAAATTGTTTGTTTCAAAGTCTTCAAGTCAAAACACAATCAAAGCTTATTTGTGTTTTTGTGATGTAATTTTTTGTTGTTGTTCTAAGAGCCATCAGCAAGCCAGCCAGTAACTGGTGAACACAATCAAGCACAAATTCATGCACGAAAACAGAATAATTTACAAAGTTCAGGCACTTGTTAAAAACATGAAACAATCTCTTAAAAAGTAGCATAGGTAGTAATGTGTACTCTTGTGCCGATCTACTTCTAGGAGCTTTACCAGGAAATGAGACACTGGAATTTGTCTTTTTGAACTGTTATGTAAAAATCTATTATTGTAAGTGTCATAGATTCCAGCCCAAAATAATGTTCTGTTCCCCAGAAAATCACTCGTCTTTGAAGTCCTCCTTTTCCACCATTTTAGATTTACTCTCCATGAGACTGTAGACAAGTGTGACATCACAGGTTTGGGACAGGCTGACTTTTTAACAGTAAAGATTCCATAATTATAAGTAGTTCCTCGCTGTGTCTGACAATGTTTGGCTATTACTCAACATTCAAAAAGTGTTATTTGTTGTTTGGTAGGCATTTATCTAATCAGTGAAGCTCACAGGCTGGACATTTGGTCTTCAGTACTCTAATGTAGGATCTTCCTTAGAAAGGTGATCATGATATAAAATGTGTCTGTTGTGCACAGGGGATGTCTGAATCTCCGGACCTGGAGTTTGAGTATGCTGATACAGACAAGTGGGCTGCTGAACTGTCCGGTATGTGGTCTCCTATCATTTTTGTCAGTTTGGATATTGATATTTCCTGTCTCCTCTTTGCTCTGTCATCTATTCAAGCTTTTAGAATGTGCAATATATAGTGTGTTACCCTTATTTATATGTGTTCCACTTATCTCTCAGAGCTATACAGTTATACTGAAGGACCAGAGTTTGTTCTGAATAGAAAGTGCTTCGAGGAGGAATTCAGAACTCATGGTATGTATTTAAAAAATCACACACACAATCAAGCCTTTTAAGACTGATTTTAAACAAAGGTTTATCCCATGTTTATAGACCTAGTTTATACTCTTCACCTCTATTGTCTCCCAGTGACTGATAAGAAGTGGACAGAGCTGGATGCAGAACAGCACAGAGCTCACGCCATGCGCCTATTGGACAGCTTGGAAGTGATTGCCCGGGAGAAGAGGCTGAAAGTTGCTAGAGCTATCCTCTACATGGCTCAGGGTACGATATGCTTACAAGAATTAAATATTGTGAGGAGATTAAGGGCGAACTTAAGCAGTTTAATGTGTTTTTGTCCATAGATTTTCACAGCTGTATGTCCTGTCTCTCACCAGGAACATTTGCTGAGTGCAGCTCTGAGGCCGAGGTGCAGCACTGGATGAGATACAACATCTTCCTGCTGCTGGATGTGGGGACCTTTTCTGCTCTGGTGGAACTGCTCAACATGGAGATTGAGTATGTGCTCCATCAGTTGTTGAGTTTTCCCTTAACTTGGAGAGTAGTGTCCGGGGCTGCATGCTACTCAAAAGTTCCTCAGTCAGTTCAGATTCAGCTTTTCAATATGACAAACTGACTATTTGGTGCTTTTTTTCCCCATTAATAGACTTTCTGGCAATCAGAAAATAGATTGGAGCAAGTTCAATGTTTATAAGCCACATTAATAATAAACAAACTAATTGTCATCAGTCATAATCAAATGCAGTCATACAAACATTTTTGAGCATTTATAATAATGGCGTGGTCTGCAAAGTTTATTTTCAGCAGCTGTTACACCACTGAATGACTATAGAAATACAGGAATACTATTGGTAGATGTGTGTCTGTGTGCTTCCCTTGCCATGTCCATGACTCTGTGACTACACTCTGTTTTATTGTGGTATTGCAAAGCACATTGACTCCATTTAAAGCCAACTTGTATGTATATGGCACTAAAAATGTGATGTTGTGGTCCTGAGATGTCACATTTTTAATACCATATAAATAAAGGGTGGCTTTTTAATGGAGAGAGTGCCATGCCTTTGAACTTCAAATGTTTTTTTCACTATATTTAAGACAGAACCTCTTTTCTAGCTGTCAGAGCACAAAACCTCTTTCTGGAAGAATTAACTGTGGTCTATAATGGATGATTTGGCGCATCAACTTTCATGGGTCAGCCCTAGAATTGCCAAATTTTCATGCTTCCACAGACATGACAAATTTACTGCAGAGAATTTAGTACTGTTCACTTTCCTCTCTTTCAGTAACAGTGCTGCCTGTAGTAGTGCCGTCAGAAAGCCAGCCATTTCCCTGGCAGATAGCACAGATCTCAGGGTGCTGCTGAACATCATGTACCTGATGGTGGAAACAATTCAGCAGGAGGACCCAGCGGACAGGCCTGAATGGAGGGCCATCCGGGAGACCTTCAAAACAGAACTGGGTAAATGTCACCACAGTGTTGAGAATGCAGTGATCATGCTGTATAGATGTGCACAGCGTAGAATTTAAACTATTTCCACCTCTTCTTTCTCATCCAGGATCTCCACTGTACAACAATGAGCCCATTTCTGTCATGCTCTTTGGCATGGTTACTAAGTTCTGCAGCGGTCATGCCCCCCACTTCCCTATGAAGAAGGTTTTGTTACTGTTGTGGAAAAGCATACTGGTAAGAGATGGACACGTTTCTCTAAATTTCCACTGCTGCCCATGACTGATTACACCTACTCTGGTTTGCTTATGTTGAATTTCTGCATATAATCTTAAAACTAAGGTCACATCTGGAGAAAAGAAAGGATGTGACTTACTAAAATCCTCTCACTTTTGTCTCAGTTCACGCTTGGAGGATTTGAGCAGCTCCAAAGCATAAAAGTGCGTAAACGTGAGGAACTGGGCCTACCCCCCCTCCCGGAGGACAGCATTCGAGTCATCAGGAGTATGAGGGCTGCTTCTCCCCCTGCCTCTGCATCTGACCTCATAGAGCAGCAGCAGAAACGGGCACGCCGTGAACACAAGGTATGTAAACATTAGTCACATGCCTTGGTCAAAGCAAGGCACTGTAGGTTGAAGGCAACATGAGAGAACATTTATCTTTGCCATGCCTGAAGCGCTCAGTAACATCTTATTGTTGTCTCTTGTACAGGCCCTGATCAAACAGGACAACCTGGATGCGTTCAACGAAAAGGATCCTTACAAGGCTGATGACACGCGTGAGGATGAGGATGACAATGATGACAACGACAACTCTATAGAGCCAGAGTCTTTCCCACTAGAGCGGGACGAGGTCATGCCTCCACCTATTCCACACCCTCCTTCAGAGCGGGTGTCATTCCCCAAAGGCCTGCCATGGGCTCCTAAAGTCAGGTACTGTGGTTTACAGGACGACAACGCTCAATATGTGTTGAATTTATGCAGTCAAGTCAGTTGCAATCCACAACAGAATGCTAAAATTATTCATAAGGTTTTATACAATATTTTGCGCAAAGAAATCAAGAAGTCAAGAGCTAGATTTTGGTGTTGACAGTAAGCATAAGGCTGACTATGTGGATTGACTGGATGATCATTTAAGCTTGTATAACCCACCGAACTTTTATTTTATACTGGTGCACAACACTCGTGCTAACATGATTTAATGCTTATGAAAATGTAAACATATATTCTTGATTTCTTCATGCACACAAATCTAGAGTAAAGTGTGGAAGATTGTAAAAAAAAAAAAGTTTTTTTTTTAAAGTATTTTTTATCATCCATTTAGTTTTTGATGATATTGTCTTTCCTCCAACAGGGAAAAGGACATTGAAAATTTCCTGGAATCAAGTAGAAGTAAATTCATCGGATACACACTTGGAAAGTATGTTTTTTTTTCATCGACCGTAAGAAAACAGGAGCTTAAGAGACATTTTTAACTGTGTATTATTTGCCTGAAATCATTTTTTTAAGCATGGTTATTTTTGTGCATTTCTTACAGTGATACAGATACAATTGTTGGCTTGCCAAGACCAATCCATGAGAGCATTAAGACGTTGAAGCAGGTATGTCATTGCTGCGCATGCTGTTTCCCAAAATATGTTCTCTGCCCTAGAGAATATGGTACGGATCCTGGTATTATGGATTCCTGGGATTTTCACACATTATTTTTTCATCTCCTTTCAGCACAAATATGTTTCCATAGCAGAGATTCAGATTTCAAAGGAGGAGGAGTTTCAGAAAACTCCACTATCTGGGGTAAGTGACAATGAATATAATGTTAATAATTGAAGTAACCCCATAGTCCTGAGCTGTCATGCTCTTATATACTGGCTTTTCTCAGAAGCATATTTTGAACTAGAAAATGAACGTTTGCCCTCAGAAAACAGTCTTGGTCCTGTCTTTAGCATCTATTCGCATGTATTCTCAAACAAGCTGTTTACTCCAGGGGGTGGAATGAACTTATCTCAGGCAATGGAAGAGCCTGTGTAGGTTTAATCTTCCAATCTTTGCTGTCCAGTGACATAGTGAGAACATGAAAACTGTAATTTTTTGTCTTATATTCCTTGGTGTCCTCTTCTGTTGTTTAACAGGGTGAAGAAGAGGTGGAGATGTGTGCCACTGAACTGCTGTATCAGGGTATTCTTCCCAGTTTGCCTCAATACATGGTTAGTGTCTTGACTGTAATATATTTTTTCCAGTGACCTATATTGTCAATCATGTCAGAATCTGTTTTCATTGCAATACTGTGGGTTATGATACCATTCATTATGACATGACTTGATGCTTGACACAATTGATATTTTATGCAGTATTGATGACTGAAATTTCCAGTCCAGTTTCCAGTGAAGCAATGCTATATAACTTGTCCATTACTGACATGGTTGGAGGGATATAATGAGCTAGAAACAAGTTAATATTTCCGTTTTGTTTCTAATTCAAACAGCAAAATTGTGAAGAAAAGTAAGCTGCACTTTTGTGTGCTGTGTCACTGTCAGATAACATGTAATATCATGTTAACTTACGCACTAAAAATGCCGAACTCTTTGTATGCTAGTGAGTTGAATTACATAAACATGTTAGGAGACTGGCTCATCTCCAATTCAGTGTCAGAGTGGTATCTAATTAGATACATGCATAAATTTTAATATTTTAATATTGAATTGCAAAGCTTACAAAAGTCATTACTTTTATGGAGTTGGTTTCTGAATCAGAAATGCCCCTGCCACCCACATATATCCACATTAGGATTTGCTGACTCTGGCCTAATGGTGACAGCACTCACATATATGTCAGTACTCTAGTACTTTAAATTCAGACCATGCAAATTGTCTGCTCCATTTATAGTATTATACATAAGGTTAAGGTGTTGAATTTCCCCGATGAGATCAGTAAAATGCAATCTTGTGAGTTTAACATGCAATACTGCAATATTGGTAAATATTCATTTTAAGAGGGTCGTTTGCACGTTTATACATCATAATCTGTGTAAACCTGTTTTTCAGATTTTACCAGTTGCAACTCATGTCCTTCAATGTGTTTTGTTCACATTAATAAATTCATGGTACTTGAATTTCACAGTTTGATAGCTCTACACCACATAAAATCTTGGATACAAACCACATTTTCCCTTTGTCCATGTAGGTAGCCTAATCCAATTATTATTGTTGACTGATTAAGGACACTAATGTCATTAACTGTGTGTGCAAATAGAGTCACTGTTGATTACAGTATCACTGCCAACCACCACCTTTAATCTCACAGCTGATCTAGCTCTTTAGAAGCTTCTGTGTCAGGATGAAACCACTTGTAATTGATCTGATGGTTTTCCATCCTAAATGTCAGATTGCCTTGCTGAAGATCCTGCTTGCGGCAGCACCAACCTCCAAAGCCAAGACCGACTCCATCAACATCTTGGCAGATGTGCTGCCTGAGGAGATGCCGTAAGTGATTTGCCTCTCAGAATATTTTACAGCTTGGTTTACAGGCAGGGCAGTACTCCAGTTGAATCTTTGTAATTTTATGTAATTTCAGCGAAACAAGAGCAGAGCAGTAACATTTTCACAATGTTTGAATGTAACAGCATTGACAAGCTTCCACAGTTGCATCGCTGTGGATGTGCTGCTCATAAGGTTTTGAATGTTTTTTAATTTGATGTAAACATGAAAGACTTTGAAAGTTGTAGGTCAGCTAACCAGAATAAAACACAGTACGGTAAAGGGCTGTGCAGGTTTGCTTCATTTGAGGATCTCTGATGAACCCGAGGAGTGTTTTGCTGCCGTTTGTGTGACTCCACAGGACCACAGTGCTGCAGAGCATGAAACTTGGTGTGGACGTCAATCGCCACAAAGAAATCATTGTGAAAGCCATCTCTGCCATCCTGCTGCTGCTTCTGAAACACTTCAAACTTAACCACATCTACCAGGTATGGACATCACACACATGTAATGATGCGGTCTAATGCCACATTTAACTGTGCAGGTCTTTAGGAACTGTTGCAGACTCGGGAAGAGTTTTATTTATGAAGAGACAGTAAATGTTTTGAAACTTTGTTAGCTTATAGTAACTCCAAAATGTACAAACATAACAAAATGCAAGCATTACTTCTCTGTCAGAAGCACAGTAACACATGTTTAGCTGTTGTATATTGTACATGAAGCGCTGTCAGACTCAGAATGAAAAAATTCCTTCCATTTGTTGATTTTAGGGAAGTGCTGTCATTTTCTTAATGTGTTGGACCAAGGATTTGGACTCAGAAACTTAAAATCCATCTCCACATTTAATTGTGCCTTGTCAGTTGTCCTTTTACCTTTAGTGTGATGGTCACTGAATTATTGAGGAGATTATTCTATTGTTTTGGTATTATTTGTACACCATCTTGAAGATTTTTTTAATTTGTCTTAATGGTTATAAATGTATCTGATTGTTAATGTTTTGTTAGATTGCTATTTATTGCACTTGAGAAACTTGCTATACATTCTGCTCATCATGATCTGTCCTTTTTATGTTTGTCTCCATAGTTTGAATACATGGCTCAGCACCTGGTGTTTGCCAACTGCATCCCCCTCATTCTGAAGTTCTTCAACCAGAACATCATGTCTTACATCACGGCTAAGAATAGGTACTTCACAGCATCATCCCATGACTCTGGTTTACCTGTTGTGTCAGTGAACACTACCCACACAGCACTTGTCTCACTGCTTTCCATTTTCTTCCCCTCTACAGCATTTCAGTACTTGACTTCCCTTACTGTGTCGTGCATGAGCTGCCGGAGTTAACTGCAGAGAGTTTGGTAAGCTGCTTTTTTGACAGCAAAGTATTGCTTTGTTTACCTGAGTCAAAGTTAAAATGGCATCTCACTCTGTTTTTGTGGATATTTTGTCTGTTTCCAACAGGAAGCAGGAGACAACAACCAGTTTTGCTGGAGGAATCTGTTTTCCTGTATTAATCTGCTGAGGATCCTGAACAAACTGACCAAGTGGAAGCACTCAAGAACCATGGTGAGGGAGCTTCTCTTTAAATAACTTTTACCAGCACAGATAAATTATATACATGCAAATATCAGAATCCAAATAAACTATTTGTAGTATGCACTGGCTCTCAGCACCTGTCTTTTCTCTCCCAGATGCTGGTGGTGTTCAAGTCAGCTCCCATCCTGAAGAGGGCGCTGAAAGTTAAGCAGGCCATGATGCAGCTCTATGTCCTCAAGCTGCTCAAAGTGCAAACCAAATACTTGGGACGTCAGTGGAGGAAAAGCAACATGAAGACCATGTCTGCCATCTACCAAAAAGTCCGCCATCGTCTCAACGATGACTGGGCCTACGGTAACGGTGAGTACAGACAAGATTTATAACGCCTAACCTTCTAATTATTCACCAAATTAAGTATTTATTTTTCATTCTGTTCACAGCATGTTCACTTATGTTGCCACAGAGTGAAACATTTAATTAATGTTAATAAGACCTCTGAATCTGAAGTGAGTAAAAAATTTTGACCAAGAAGAAATGGTCATGTTATGTTTACATAGGTACTGAAATTTAACATTTCACTCATGGAACATCATGGAAAAGTCAGGGAATTTGACTTTGTGGTAACACTTGTGTATCACTAAGAGACCTGGTCAGTCTTAATCAGTCAGACCTGTGAGAGACCTCGAGAGCCAGAACAAGCCACACTTTCAAAAGTGCCACCAAATATGAATTCTCGTATGTTTTTCTGACAGCAGATCTGGATGCACGTCCCTGGGACTTCCAGGCAGAGGAGTGTGCTCTGCGTGCCAATATTGAACGTTTCAACAGTCGCCGCTATGACAAGAACCAGAGCAATCCTGACTTTCTGCCTGTGGACAACTGTCTGCAGAGTGTTTTGGGACAACGGGTGGACCTACCAGAGGATTTCCAAATGAACTATGACCTATGGCTGGAGCGGGAGGTCTTCTCCAAACCTATTTCTTGGGAAGAACTGTTACAATGAACAGCACCAACTCTCAACAGCCTCCTTTTTCTAGAAGGAATAACCTCAGTCCAACAACATAAGCAAAAATCCAGACACACCATGAGCAGCGCACTCTTAGCAAGTTTGTCAAAAAGTGATCGAAGCATTAGATAACATGTTCTGTGCAGCATGAAGTTGACAGATGGATTTCTGAAAAGTCACCCAGGTGTTATACTCATTATACTGTCCCATCATCACAGTTGGATGGTTTTGCAGTTTGGGGCACAAACCAAAAGCTTTATTATGATCAATCATTGCCTTTAAGAAATTTAGCATTATTATAATTTCAGTCTGCTGGTTTAAAAAAAATTCTAATCATTTTGTACTTAGATTCCCAGAGAGTTTTCCAGCACTAATTCCATCCAGAGTTTGTAATGAAGTATTAAAATTGAAATAACTTAAGTGCTTAATCCTGCTCCATATGTGGACTTAAATCCAACCTTTACCTTACATAATTTTGCTTTGTGTGCCTCTAAACTGCTACGTCGGTAACTTTGTCCTTCAAGCACTACATCACAGCACATTCGCCCTTAATTTTAAGGAAAATCTTTGGAATAAGTGCATTTTATGTATAAATTGTGTAGACTCTGACAAAGGTGCAAGTGCTGTGTATGTTTTTTTTCTCTCTAAATCCTTTCATGTATCTATCACAGTGAAAGCTGATTGGACACCATTTTTATTAATTGAAAGATATTAATAGGCACATCAATACCCAGTTTCACATGGCCTATTTAGCGATATGTTCCACACTTTTGTAACCTTGCTAAGACACATCAGGTTTAAGATGACTGAAGGAATGAAACATTCCTTGAGTGCCTCATGGGTATGACTCTTATTTTGAGAGTCAAAAGATAATGAGTTCAATCATAATATCTGTTTTGTACAATTAAGAACAGCTGGTATGGTATAAGTTTTTAATGGTTATTGCATTAAAGGGTTAATGGGTTAAGGGTTAACCTGACTTCTTTGACGTTCCAATGCTTCTTATGATTTGCATATTATTTCCATAATTTTGAGTGACTTTAACGAGTGCTGCTTTGGGGGTTTCTTCTTCATCACACAGTATCATGGGACCATGGAGTCGGACATTAAGACACTTAAATACCAGGCTGGATGGACATGAAAACACGGCCTAATGTTCCTACCTAAAGAAATGTGCTTATGGGAAAATTAATCTTAATTTGCTCTTTTGCGTGAGTGTCTGCACATGTGTGTGTGTGTGTATATATATATATATACATAAATCGACTGTGTGAAGTAAAAGAGAAGCAATGAAGCTCAGTTTGCAGCTGTCAGACGCTGAGCCTCAAAGTTGCAAATCCTGTTGTTCCTCTGCTTCACTATAGCCAGGTAGGATTTTTGTACTCAAGGGGATAACTTTGCCCAACTGCAGGAAAAAATACACGTGTGTTTTTACTATTTTTCAACTTAGGTTTTTTGTTTTATTATAAAGGTTAAGAAAATGTCTTCAAGTGGCAATGAAATGAAAAGACAACCTGTAAATCATGAAAACTTATTTATCTTGGCTTTTGTCACTGTTTACGTTGTTTGACTTAAATACTGTAATAAAAAATATGCTATTACTGCCGTTTGATTACTTTGTCATAGTAGGAATGTGTTATTATATGTCTAGAATTAAGATAGAAAAGTGAGTAAAGCTTGAGAGTGTTTCATCATCCCTCAGACGTCAAGTTCAATTCGGAATGAGTCAGGAAAATGTTAATTAACCAACAACTTTTAGTTCCTATTATTTTCAGCACTGTACATTGCTTTTATAGGTGAGGGTGGTAAGACTTCTAGATGAAGTGACAGAGTATCACCAGATCTTGATATGTGTGTGTGTGTTGTACTGTCTCTCATCATCATATCATACAGTGTTTGTAACAGATGAGAGAATACCAACATCAGTGTAATGTTTTACTCTCTCTGGCTGCAGTGTTTTTAGTCCCTCCCCTCCCTTTGAGTTCAAATGTTTTAGACACTCCCATCTCTACTCCTAAAATCAGGAAGCCACAGAAAGCACTGCCTCCCCACATACACCAAACACCAGTGTGACACTTAAGCAGGAAACGAAACAAACAGTTTTCTCTACCCGCCATTTTCGATACAGATATGGCAGAGCCTCATATCCCAGTGAGGAGGGACCACCTCTGCTGTCAAATCTGCAGTGAGTTTCTCAGGGATCCTGCAACTATTCCCTGTGGGCACAATTTCTGTATACTTTGCATCCAGGAGTCCTGGGATAATGAAGAGAAGAACGGCTATTCCTGCAGCTGTCCTGAATGTTATCATGTATTTCCCTCAAGACCTCCGCTGATCAAGAACACAACTCTAGCTGTTTTGGTGAAAGACACAGAAAGGTGTGAGGATGGTGTTGATACTGAGAGGGAGCAGGGCTGCTCCACTGGGCCCTCAGGTGAGCGCCCGTCCCTCAAGAGACCACGGACCTCTACAGCACAAGGGGAATCAGGAAGCAATATGTGTTTGAAGCACAACATCCCCATGAAGGTGTACTGCTGCAGTGATGAGCAAATCATCTGTGCAATGTGTACATTTGATGAGCACAAGGGACACCAAACTGAGCTGGTGAGCGAGGAACGCAAGTTGAAACAGGTTTGTGTGACAAAGAAGAGACACAAAACAATACTGCTGTTTGTGACTGAGGCAATGTAATAATTCAGTAAGTGAAAACTAGCAGAGTGCTATGTATAAGCTTGTCACAAATAAAAGTGTATAATTGAAAAATGCAATATTGGTTTTCATTAAAATAATACTTTCATTTCATGAAAACTAGCAGTCTTAGGTGCAAGTTTGACCCACATATGAGAGTAAATGAATGCAAAATTGTTTTTTATTGCTCGAGCTTAAACCAGCTTGTTCAAGCTGGTTTAACTGGTCATCAGCTGGTAGACCAGTTTTGTGTAGCTGGTTGAGAGATGAGCAGCCAGGTTGGTAGTGCTGGTGTAACTGGTCAGATGGTTTCAGACCAGCATGACCATGCTGGTGTAACTGTTCTGTTCTAAGATGTAAGATAGGGTGGTGATGAAAGAATAGTACTTAATAGTTCTTAAGTGCATTTTTTGGTTATTGATGCTTGTGACACAAACACTGTAAAACATGGCTGGACTTAATCAAAATCTATAAAACAGGTAAATACAAATATTGCAAGATTGTAAGTAAATGTGCAATGGTGTCTACACTGAATAACCCCTGGAACTCAAATTCCCTTTAAATCTTTAAAGAATCTGAGCTGGTAGCTGGTAAGAATAGGAGCTGGTATCTGGTGTTATCAGTAGTAGCTGGCAGTTGGCCGATCAACTGCCAAAAACCTAGCTCAAACTGGTCAAGCTGGTTACCAGTTAGCAGCTCAAGCTGGATTTCCAGCAGGGTGCATTATCTGCAGCTAACTTTTCTGAGCAATGCCTAAAGTGATTTTAGTACAGTAGTTTTACCTCTTCAACAGGCAATTAATCCCACTTTCAATAAAGAACTGCAGCAATATTATTAGTGTCGGGAACTCACAGAAGAACACACAAAATGATTCCTCAGCCAAACCACAAAATTTAATTGTAGACGGCTGTCACTATTCTATCTGTCACAAGTATCAAATATTGTGTTTTATGTCCATCCAACACACAAAAAGGAGGAGCTGAAGAACATAAAGAAGAAATCCAAGGAGATACTCTGTAAACAGGAAAAGGAACGAAAGAACATGAAAGAGAGCCTTAAACAAATTCAGGTGAGGAGAAAAGACTTCTTACTCCAGATAAGCCTAGGTAATATTTTTGATAGAAAAACAAGCTTGAGTTTTACCGCTTATCATGCTGCTTATGCCCTGCTGGTGTGGTGCATGATGGGAGAAGGCAAGTTGTGGGAGAAGGGCATATGCACATTTGGTTGAGGGTGGTGCTGGAGGAAATGCTACAAGGTAAAACAAAATTGACCTGGTGAATAAAATGGGTAGTGTGTTAGGGTTCCTCTGTGGGATTGTGAATTTACTTATGAAATTTCATGTCAGTGTTTTAATTACATGCAATGATGGCCTGGAACACTGGCTCACCAAAATCATTAGGCTTCACTCTCTCACTCATCATATTGCATGGCAATGCATCCACTACGTTTAAAATATCAGTTTGACCTAATTATGGCACCAGAAGAACAGTTATGGTGAAACCAAAATTGTCATACTGCATGCTCTTGGTAGCATGATGTGCTCATCAAACTTCATGGAATTCTGCCAGTAGATTTTAAGATATTAAATTTTACATTTTGCTACAGAAAGGTTTTGGAGTAAAGGAATCTTGAATGGCCCAATTGCCATGGCCATCTTTACAAAAACGCTGTGTGTTCTCATGTTCATACATCCTCGTCCTCGTGGTTAAAGTCAGGACCCACTAAACCCATGTGTGTAAAACAGGAGGGGGCAAGAGAAGCTGAGGACCACTGTGAGGGCATTTTGGCCATGTTCATTGACTCCCTCCAGAGGCATTATGGCTCGGTGAGGGAACTGATTGGGGCTCAGGAGGCGATAGCAGCAGCTCAGGTTCAGAAGTCCCTGCAGAGGCTGGAGCTAAAAATGGAGAACATAAGAAAGACAGATGCTGAGCTTGATCGTCTGGCACACATTGAGAGTGATGTCCACTTTCTCCAGGTAGGCTGCTGTACGTACATCACAGGCCAAAGAGGCTTCATCTGAATGATAGATGACCTTTCCCTTTCTCTGTCTCTTACCCAACTTTCCATCCTGACAGGAATGGCCCTCTATCACACGCCTGTGTGACAGCAACAATTCCCATGCAGTTTCAGAGGATCCACTCCACCCCTTTGAGTCTATAAAGAAGGCTGTGGAACAGCTTGGGAAGCAACTAGAGGCATTTTGTGACAAAGAATTTGCCACAATCTCTCAAACTGGTATATATGGGAGATGAAACTAACTATACTAAATAAATACATGTATAAATGTATGTATAAACTATACACAAGACAGCAACTATTTTCATCTTGTCAGAAACACTTATTTATGTATATTATGTGTCAACTCACTGCTGCTGCATGCTGGACTGGCATGCGCTATAATATTTTGTATATTTACTGTGTGTCAGCATTTATGCCAACACACAGTAGCTCTCTTTGGTTTTCAAGGAATTATTGATAAAATCTTAATCAACACAATGTCTATGGCATTTTTTTCACTGGTGACATTCAGTGTTGCTCTTGCATGTTACCCTACAGCTCTCTCTACAGTCAGCAGCACACAAACTGGAGAGACCGTTGAGCCTAAAACAAGAGCAGAGTTTCTGGAATGTGAGTTTAATCACTTACTTTTGCCCAAGTCTTGAAGCCCACTGTTCAGTCCTTTGGTCCATCAGAGGTTTGCCTCAAATTTACACCAAACAAAGGATGTTATGTAGAAAATCTGAAAGTTGCTACTCACGTTTCCTTCTTTGGTATCTCAGATGCATGTGAACTCAGCCTGGACCCAAATACAGCACATGAAGACCTGGTTCTTTCGAATGGAGACAAAGAAGTGAGGCTTTGCCCTCAGAAACGGAGAAATCCAGCTGCACGTCACCCTGAGCAGTTTGTCCGCCGGAGGCAGGTGCTCTGCAAGGAGGGACTGCAGGCTGAGCACTGCTACTATGAGGTGGAGGTGTATGGAGAAAAGGCTGAGATTGCCCTGGCTTATAAAAGCATTGACAGAAAATCACCAAAAACTTCCTCAGCTTTTGGGGGCAATGCAAACTCGTGGAGTCTTGATCGTTCTAGAAAGTATTCTGTTAGCCACAAAAGTGATAGCATCCAGCTCACGACGACTCCCAGTAATCACAAGATAGGGGTTTATTTGAAATTCAAAGAGGGCACTCTGGCTTTCTATGAGGTCTCAGACAGTATGAAGTTTCTCTACAAAATTGAGGCCACGTTCACAGAACCACTGTATCCAGGATTCTGGCTTGGAGAGAAGTGTTGCATCAAGATTTGTAATCTGAGTCAGGGAAGGTTGTATACATGCTGACAGTCCAATAGGCAATACATCCTGTATATTTTGCTATTTTGTGCTACATTTTACAGATCCACAGGAATTTTGCCAATTCTTTGTTTATAAACTGTTTTCCATGTCTCTGCTATGTTCTACGTTACTCAAAGAACCTTTTACCAGTCATTATGCTACCTCACTCACTTTTGAATGATTAGAGAGTTCAACATACGGTACTATGGCATTCCCTTAAATGTTGTATGTATTTCTTTACATGATATTACCTCAAAATATGCAAAGTGCTTTCATGCTCAGCCTATAATGCAGAACATTTAAGCCTCAATAAAAGCATTATACTCTCGCTAAATCTTTCACAGCTGTTTGTATTCTTAAAAAAAGGTTGAGAACTAAACCATCAAACTAACCTCCAGTGATCATTCACTTTGCTATAGTAATTCTTTACTCATTTCCTCAGCAAATTCAGTAAGAAAATCAATTACTGCTGGAAAAATAGATTGCTCATTCACGATCAGTAAGAAGAAGAAGAGGAATTCCAAGAGGTCTGTGATGGAGTGTAAATCCAGTCAGCTTCAGAACTGAGTGATAAGAAAAAAAGTCAACAACATTACTGACTGTATTACACTGGGCTGTCCAATATAAACTTTCAAGCTGACATTTAATTGTGAGAGTAATATACTCAATGTAAATTTAGCAGTCAATTTGAGTCAGTAGAATAAATAAGTCCCCCAAGTTGTTTATTAATGTTTGGTGATGTCCACAATTCACATTTTTATGCCTGTATCACGCTCTACTTTTCTTTGCCTTAGCATAAGGTTCCTCTGCAGACAAAGGATCACTATCAGCAGGATTCACATCCTGTTCTGTACAGTGCAGGGAAGCTGGGGGAATGTAGTGCAACCTGTGTGCTTCTGTCTGGTCGGGAGCCAAGTTGGGCATTGCCCCTATAGAGCAAGGTACATTAATTTCACCATTCAGGCACATGTGTAACCAGTAACAGTTACTACGAAAGGCCCAAACTGAATAAGCAATGAATAGATTTATACTGGAGCACAAATGATGGTGCACAAACTCGGTCAAGAATCAGTCAATAATATATTTTGTAGTTTGTGTACATAATTGTTGTCACAGGGGGTGAACATGCAGGTGGAGGTATGATGTCTACCATGTATAATGGGGGGCGTGGTTAATAGGTAGGAGTTTTTCAAAGGGTTAACTCCTCTTGCTGTTTTTATCTATTCAACTTGGGATTTTTAGTTTTATAATAAAAGTTAATAAAATAAAGGCTTTCAAAATTGCAGAATGACAAACTAAATCGTGAAAACTTATTTAGTATGGCTTTTGCCAACATTTTACACTTAACAGAAAATTTGTGTGCCCACTTCAGGTTTAAAAAGTAGATAAAGTATCTAAATGACTTCTTTTTCCAGCCATGCACTGAGGAAGGTGGTTGTTGGGTTGTGTCTAAGGGAATGGCAGGGTGTCTAAGGTGGCTGCTAGGGTGTATCAGAATCAGAATCAGAATACCTTATTGATCCCTGTGGGGAAATTGAGTATCTCGGTGCATGCTATAGTGTTTCTAAGTGGTTGCTTGGGTAATTGCTAGGTTGTTTCTAGTTGGTTGCTTAGGTGTACGAAATGCTTGCTAAGGTGTTTCTGGGCTGTTCCTAGGGTGTTCTATGTTGTTGCTAGGATGTTTCTAGGTGGTTGCTAGGGTTTATTAGGCGGTTGCTAGGGTGTCTCTAGATACTGGTAAGCAGTCACAGGACAGCCCATAATAGCAGTACATAGTCTAAGGATCAGTGGACATCCTATAAATTACCAATACCTAGCTTATAAAAAACACAGGAAAGTCCATAATTATCTTTACATAACAGGAGTTCAAGTTTTTGAAGCATTACTAAATCAGGTAGTTGAAGCAGTAGCTGAAGTGGTTAAAGTAGGAGGTTAAAGGAATACTCTGTTTCTCTTTCTGACTTACCCAGACTGAGACAAGATGTTCGATATCATTTTCACCTCTGTATGCCCACTGCTTTGGTTCCTATGGGTAGCATTTTGTGTTAGCTTAGCATAAAGACTTGAAGTCATTAGCTCTGTCAAAGTGAAAAATAAACCTTAAAGCAACTCCAAAGCTGTCTTATTTACACAATGAATCATGTGTATTTAATTACACATCTTGGATTAAAAAAACAAAACAAAACACGAGAGTCATTTTTGGAGAAATAGGTAGGTAGGTAAGTACTACAGTAGTACCTAC
>OMKZ01054642.1:23094-37863 GCA_900302535.1 Neoniphon sammara
TGGCTATTTTTTTTTTTTTTTTAATTAAAAAAAAAAAAATCCAAGACATGTATTTAATTATTGTGTCACACATTCTAAGTTGTTCATAATTTGGAATTCTAAATAATGCATTAATGGCCATTAATTAATTCAAATATTTATCTTCATGCTTGCTAGTTGGTTGGGAGAGTAATTACATCATTGCTGGTGTGCTGCTAGGTCATTTCTAAAGTGATCTACCTGGTTACTAGGGTTGGTCAGGTGTTGTAGGTTCTCTTGAAGGGGTTATTAGGATGTTTTTTTTTCTAGGTGGTGGGTAGGGATTTTCTTGGCGGTTGCTAGGATGTCTTCAGGTGGTTACTATGGTATCCAATATGTTAGGGTGTTTCTCAGTGGTTGATATGGTGTTTCTAGATATTTGCTATCATGTTCTTCTGGGTTACTATGGCATTTGTACGTCTTTGCTATGGTGCTGTGGGTGGTTGCCAAGGTGTTTCTTGGTGGTTGCTATGCTGGTCTAGGTAATTGCTAGTATGTTTCTAGGTGGTTGCTAGTGTGTTCCATGTGGTTGCTGTGGTGTACTAGGTTGTTACTAGGTTGTTTCTCAGTGGCTGTTATAGTGTGCTTCTAATTGCTGTGGTGTTCTTGATGATTGCTATGGTGTTCCTGGTCATTGCTATTGCATATGTAGGTGGTTGCTATGGTGTTTTAGGAGGTTGCTAGGATGTTTCTTGGTGGTTTCTATGGTGTTGTAGGTCATTTCTAGGGTGTAGGCTTAGGAATAAATATAAAGAAGCAAGAGTGTATGAGTCTATAAGCAGAGATATTCAGAGAATAAAAAGGAGACAGTGCACCATACACACACACACACACACACACACACACACTGGAAGAGCTTCTCAGAGGGCTGAAAAGAGAGAGAGAAAAGAAAAAGAAAAAAACACTTCCTCGATGCCCACCACTGGTCTTTGTCAGACTGCTAGGAAACGGCTTGCTTACTTCTGGTCCAACCCTCCTGAGTCTGTTAGGAAGCAGAAGAACCAATGAATGTGGGGAATGTGTGTGAGTCAACAGCCCTCTGCTCTGTCGTGCTGCCATCAGTCCACCATTTTTAGTCTGTGTGTAAGCATATTGTGGGAAAACCATCCTCCCTTGCCACTCATCATCATGTGTGTGCGTGAGACTTAATTGTCTCGTTCTTCTTCTGTGCCCCCCACTACTTCTCCCTTCCTGTCCCCCACACAAGTGTGCATGTCGGATGTGTGGAACTAGGAAGTATCCTTCACATACACACAAGTAGGCATGCATTGGCATGCATATCTTCTGTCTCTTTGTTGCATCTTGTTGGCCAAGCCAAAGTGTCCAATCAGGAGCTTTGGCCATGTCTGGTGCCCACCAGTCCTTTTCTGCCAGGCCCCCCCACCAGCTGTGCAGAACACAGCCACAAGGGACATGCACAGAGTTTTTCTGACTCTTATGTCTACAGAGGCACCCTAGATGACTGCTCGACCACTTTCAGAGTGTTTTTTGACATGGCTGCATCTACATTCAGGGAATTCCTGCTCGGGCTTATAGGAAGAGGTTATGTTCTCTCATTTGGCAGCCCTCTGGAGGAGTGCTGGAGACAGTGATGTCATCTCAGGTGAACACAGTGGCAATATTTGTGATCCCTAGAAATAGAGTTTTGCTTGTTACTTTGTAGTTCCAGAGCAAGGCAGTATGTGGCTGATTCTCAACCTGTCTCTGTTCAACAAATGCATCAGAAAGATATCTTTCCACATGTTGACAATCAAGCATGTGTTGGAATGCATTCAAACAACTGATTAGTTCACTTCCATCAACCTTAAGAATGCTTATTTCCATGTGCCTATCATCCCCAAATGCAGAACGCTCCTGTGTTTCTCCTTCCTGGGAGTCTAGTACCAGTACAGCCACCTGCCATTCAGCAAGTTGCTGGCTCCACAGACCTTCTCTGTAGAGACGCTGCTCCCTTCCCCATCTCTGGTGTATTAGGAAGTATTAGTGGACTCCTCTAGCACAAGGGCAGTGCTTTCTCAGCCGAGGCTGGAGGCTGTTCAGGCCTTCCTCAGATGTGTCTCTCCTCGCAAGGAGGTGACAGCGCTCACAGTCATGCAGCTGCTAGGGATGATATCAGCCAGTCATGTGGTAGTCCTTCTGGGTCTGCTCCACATGAAGAGATTTTAAAGATGGTTTGCACATCTATGCCTCGATCCTAATTGACACAAACGGTGCTTTGGCTCACGATACTTGCAACAGTTTCAGGAGGTGAAGCTGGAAGTCATCCAGGTGGCTCCAGAGCCCATGAGTACCTCATAGTTTCCGAAGTTGACATAGCCTCTGGGGGACAGTTTCCCTGGAAGTTTTCCCTGATGTTATTATGTTTCAATAACATCGGTTAAACTGATGTTATTGAAACATAAATTTCAAGAAATTCATTTTTCCATCACTCATAAAAATACTAATGGAAAACCAGACTATAGAGGAGAAAAATGTGACTACTCGCCCTAGAATCAAAAATTAAAAGAACTGAGCAACAATATGAAACAGTGATGGTGATATCAGATGAGAGGATAAAATTTATAAAACATGAATAAAAGTGGCAATATCTTTTTCACAAGTGGGTGTTTTAATAATTTATTTATTTATTTTTTTGGCTGTGAAAAGTAAACTGTTCCCCCTTGTATCAATGTTTTACTGTTAGTGGTTGCAACTTTTCAATACTTCCCTTTGATTTCAGACACACCCATCTCAACTCCAACATCAGGAAATTACAGAAAGCACTGCCTCGCGTCACACATCCAACACTTTTGTGCCGCGGAAACTTTTGTCTGCCCACTATTCTTGATACAGACATGGCTGAGCTTCATATCCTAGTGAAGAGAGACCGCCTTTGCTGTCGAATCTGCAGGAAGATTCTCAGGAATCCTGTAACTACTCTTTGTGGGCACAATTTTTGTTTGCTATGCATCCAGGAGAAATGGGATAATGAAGAAAGGAATAACCATCCCTGCAGCTGTCCTGAATGTAATCGTACATTTCCCTCAAGACCTCTGCTGATCGAGAACATAACTCTAGCTGGTTTGGTGACAGATGCGGAAAAGTGTGAAATTGGTGTAGATATCAAGAGGGAGCAGGGCTGCTCCACTGGGCCCTCAGGTGAGCCACCATCTCCCAAGAGACGCCGGACCTCTACAGCACAAGGGGCATCAGGAAGCAATATGTGTTTGAAGCACAACATCCCCATGGAGGTGTACTGCTGCAGTGATGAACAAATCATCTGTGCAATGTGTACATTTTATGAGCACAAGGGACACCAAACTGAGCTGGCAAGCGAGGAACGCAAGCGGAAACAGGTTTGTGTGACAAAGAAGAGACACCAAACAATACTGCTAGTTGTGACTGAGGCAATGTAATAATACAATGAGTGAAAACTATCAGGGTGCTATGTATAAGGTTGCCACAAATAGCAGTGTATGACTGAATGATGCAATATTGTTTTTCATTAGTTTTGCTGATGTTATAAGTGCAAGTTTTTAAGATTGGCTCTGAGCGGGAAGCTTGCTTGGCATTAGGCGGGAAGCTTGCTTGGCATTAGGCGGGAAGCTTGCTTGGCACTAGGCGGGAAGCTTCTGAAAACCAGTTCAGTGATTTGGTCCATGACTCATCCTTTTTGTGTGAGTATTCCTTGAACTGCGCATGTGTAAACTAGCTGGCCTGCCCAGACTTAACCCTCTACAGTTTTTACTGTGCCACAGCTACAACTTCACCCACAGTATAAACACTGCATTATCTGCCGCTAACTTTGCAGCTAAAGCTAAAGTTCAACAGACAATTAATCCCATTTTCAACAAAGAACTGCAGCAACATTATTGTTAGTTTCAGGGACTCGCAGAAGAATGCTCAAAATGATGCTTGGATCAAAAAACAAAAAACAAACAAAAAAAAACCTCTAAAAAATATCATTTGTCATTTGTTTATGTCCATCCAACACACACAAAAAGGAAGAGCTGGAGAACATGAAGAAGAAATCGCAGGAGATACTTTGTCAACAGGAAAAGGAATTGAAGAATATGAGAGACGCCCCTACACAGATTGAGGTGAGGTGAAAGATATCTTATTCAAGAATAGCCCAGGTTATATTTGTGACAGAAAATAACTGTTGATATTCATATATCCCAGTCTTCATGTTTAAAGTTGGAATCTCACTGAAGCTGTGTGTAAAACAGATTGGGGCCAAAAACACTGTGCACCACTGTGAGGGCATTTTGACCACAGTAATTGACTCTCTCAAGAGACATTGTGGCTCGGTGAGGGAGCTGATTGGGGAACATGAGAGGACTGCAACATCTCAGGTTCAGGAGTTCCTGCAAACCCTGGAGCTAAGGATAGAGGAAATAAGAAAGACAGATGCTGAGCTTGATCGTCTGTCACACATTGAGAGTGATGTCCACTTTCTCCAGGTAGGCTGCTGTACGTACATCACAGGCCAAAGAGGCTTCATCTGAATGATAGCTGACCTTTCCCTTTCTCTGTCGCTTACTCTTACCCAACTTTCCCTCCTGACAGGAATGGCCCTCTGTCACACGCCTGTGTGACAGCAACAATTCCCATGAGGTTTCAGAGGATCCACTCCGCCCCTTTGAGTCTATAAAGAAGGCTATGGAACAGCTTGGGAAGCAAGTAGTGGCATTTTCTGACAAAGAGTTTGCCACCTTCTTTCAAACTGGTAGGTATGAAATGGAATTATCTAAATAGATATTCACACCAAACAAAACACAGCACCTGCTGAAGTAGACGTGCCTGTGCAGAGAAATGAATAACTCTTGGTTTTAAAGAAATTACTGGTAAAACCTTGATCAACACAATTTCTATGCTCTCTCTACAGTCAACAGCATACAAACTGGAGAGGCTGCTGAGCCTGAAACAAGAGCAGAGTTTCTGGAATGTGAGTTTAATCACTTACTTTTGCCTAAGTCTAATAGTGCACTATTCAACCCTTTGGTCCATTAGAGCTTTGTCTGACATTTAGAGCAAGCCATTACAAAGCATGAGAAACATTATATACCCCCCAAAAACCCCAAAGTTTGCCAATGTGTCTCCTTTGGTATCTCAGATGCATGTGAACTCAGCCTGGACCCAAACACAGCACACAAGGACCTGGTTCTTTCAAACGGAGGCAAAGAAGTGATGCTTTGCCCTCAAAACCAGAGGAATCCGGCTGCACATCACCCTGAGCAGTTTCTCCGTCAGCAGGTGCTCTGCAAGGAGGGACTGCAGGCTGAGCGCTGCTACTATGAGGTGGAGGTGTATGGAGAAAAGGCTGAGATTGCCCTGGCTTATAAAAGCATTGACAGAAAGTCACGCACAACATTATCAGCCTTTGGGGGCAATGCAAACTCCTGGAGTCTTGATCGTTCCAAAACCTATTCTGTTAGCCACAAAAGTGATAGCATCTCACTCACAGCAACTCCCAGTCATCACAAGATAGGGGTCTATTTGAAATTCAGAGAGGGCACTCTGACTTTCTACGAGGTCTCAGAGAGAATGACGTTTCTCTATGAAATTAAGACCACATTCACAGAACCGCTGTATCCAGGATTCTGGCTTGGAGATAATTGTTGCATCAGGCTTTGTAATCTGAATCAGGGAAGGTTGTATAGAGGCTGATGGTCCAAGAAGCTGGTACAACAAGTTATATCTATTGAAGGAATTCACTGCAAGAGTACAGCTAGTTCCTGCATATTTTGAATTTTTGTATACATATAACGTTTATTTAGTTTGTTTAGTTACATACATATAACCCTTATTTAGTTATATACATTCCTTTATTTAGTTATTTAGTTACATAAATACCTTTATTTAGTTTCTCACAAGACAAATTGAGGGTGTGAGCCCTCATTTTCAGTGGTGCTCATTTTACAACAAACAAAAGAAAACAGGGAAACAGAAATAAAAAATAGCATGAATATACAATAGCAGTGCAAAACAGTTTAAAACTGCAGTATAAAGTTGCAAAACAGGAAACAAGTTAACAGTCGCAAACATAATTTGACACAATGCGTATCATAACACTTGCCTGTTCTAAACCTCAGAGCCAAGTGATCAACAGCATCTAGAGGATTATGAGTGCTGAAAGCTTGTGTCAATAAATTAGATCACAATTATCCAGAGAAGAAAGAAAATGAATATTTTACAGAGCTGCAGTGAATTTTCCCCAATTCTTTGTTTCTAAGTTGTTTTCCAAAGCCATTGTTGGAGAAGTTACTTCAAAAGTTATCAATTTATATGTAATTTTATATAAATATCAATAACATATTACTAATTACGCCCTCAGAAGTAATCACATTACTTAATTTACTCTTGCATCACTTTCTAAAACCCAGATTTGCCCAGCGCTCCCTAACCCTTTCCCTACCATCCAGTGTGTGCGTGTGTGTGTGCATGGTGTGTTTTCTCTACATTACATTTTCCTTTCTTTTGACTCTAGATGTATTGAGACATTCATGTGAATTTTACTTTAACTAAGTTTTGATTTTACTTCAATCAGTCGAAAAGGTTTTTGGTGAAATGATCTTTCGTTTGAATATCATCTGCGATAAATGCTCCGCTTGATATTATGCCAACTGCTTTCGTGTTCAACCTGTACTGCCTTAAATTTAAACCTCAATAAAACCGTATAACAAACTGAAGCTAAATCTGTCACAGCTTTTTTATTTGAAATATTCGGACGAGACTTTGAACAATAAAACTGACCTCCGGTGATCATGCACCTAGCTACAGTGACTTTTATTTTTATCTCCTTATTAATTTCCACAGCAGGTTCAATAAGAAAATCAGTAACTGGAAAAATATACTAATTCACAATCAGTAAAAAATGAATTTGGGATAAAGGTAATACTTCTGTGTGGAGCTTAAATCCAGATTCAGATGTCAGTGAAAAAAGACAAAATAAAACAAATGACGGATTGTGAAAACATTATTGACTGTATTACAACTATGAAAGTATGTAAATATGTTACAACTTGTAGACTCGATATGAGAACTTGTAGAACAAAAAGCCCAACTTGTTTGTTTAAATTTTCACTTGCATAAAATATTCTCACACATGAATTGAATTTGAAGTCACAGGAAAGAAAAATAAAACACAGGACAGCTTGTGGAAAAAGTGTTGATTTGTATGTTAAAATTTTCACTCAGAAAATATTCACACACCCATGTTCTGAATGTGAAGTCAGAATATGGGTGATTTTGTGGCACCAGTTGATCATAAGACTACAGTATTGCTGGTGACAGAGGTAGCAACTAGAACACGTCAACATTACCGACTATTTTGTTTTCACAGGGCAAGGTTGTCTTATATTACTGTAAAGATACCGTTGGCTATCACATAACATTAATATTAAAGGACTCGTCTCCTGATTGGTTCACCCCGCCCCGGAACCCATTTCTCTGACTTCAAATTCAGCTCACGTGTGTGAATATTTTATACAAGTGAAAATTTAAACATACAAGGTCATATTTGTTCTACAAGTTCTCACATCAAGTCTACAAGCTTTACCAACACGTTTGCCTTCATATATAACAGGCTGTCAAATGTAAGCTTACAAGCTAACTTTTGATGGTGAGAAATATGCATTCAAACAAACTCTGTGCAAATTTATCAGCCAATTTTGAATCAACACAATAAGAAAATCCCACAACAACTTCTTTATTCTTTATTGATATTTTTGGTGTTGTCCACAATTTACTTCTTTTTTTTTTTTTTTTTTTTTTACAATAAGTCTCAATGTTATATAATCATGATGACTGAAGAGAAGAGAAAGACCCTCTCTCTGTTGTGAGAAATGCTGTAAAGGGACATTTTCTAAATGTGCCTCCTGTACAGACAGTGCTTGCAGCGTGTGCTCAGTAAGGCCCTGGACCCACAGTTAATAAGAGGAAATCTACAAACCAATACACACAATCATACAAACATATACATTTATATACACACACACATACACAGACACACACACACACACACACACACACACTCCAGCACTTGTAAATAAGAATCACAGCATCCCTTTATCTATAAGGGCCAGTTCCTAATCATTGCTATAATGTTCACTGTAAGGTGTCAAGCTTTTCTTTCAGCCACAGTTACCTCTGCAGTTTACGTCACTTGATACTGAATTAATTCAGAGTGTGGCCAAGCGAGGACCAACCTTGAACTTACCATGAGGACAACAAAAACAAATGAAAACATTTTTTCAGTCCCAGTGAAAAAGTGCGTTCATATTCACATTCAGCATTACTTTATGTCACATTTACTGTCAAAACAGTTTTGTACTTTTTAAGACATTTATATACTGCACATGAGTAATATCTACCTTTAGAATAGTTTGATTACACAGGAGTATTTACAGACTTAAACGATAGAGAGGTATCTACATGATGCACTCACAAGAGGAGCTGCCTGGCTCCCACAGACGAAAACAAGACAAGAAAAACATAGTCGACCAGTAAACCTAAAACAGAGACAGGTGAGATAGTGCACTTGATCTAAGAAGAGGTGTAGCTGGAGGGACACACAGCTCCTTTGAAAGCAGCAGGGGAGAAATCCTTACACTGAGATCACACATGGTAGACATCACACCTCCACCTGTCTGCAGCTTTTTCACGCCCCATAACAAGAATTAGGTACACAAACTACAAAATAGATAAGTCTTTTAAGTATACAATTGAAATATACATTACACAAGATGAAAATATATACTGGTCATTTTTAAAAGATAAATCTTTGTTATTCATCAGTAGAATTCACACCAAAGTAACTGCAAATGTACAGAAATATAAATATAGTCCATTTAATCCTTAACACCATGGCTTTGAATATCGTGATTAAAAAAATAAATGAAGGAATCCTTTTCAAGATAATGGAAACTGAAGTGGAGTCAATTTGAACTTGCACAGCATTGAACAACTACTGATGACTGTGGTAAGTGCCAGTGTGTGTGCAGCAATGAAACGCATTTAGGGAAAAACTGACCTTCTTTACTTTGCCATTTAACATTTTCTGCTGGTTTAACCAGGAGTCAAAAAAATAAACATTACATTACAGAGGAACCCTGCTGTAGCCTGACTGAACTAATGCTACTTCAGTAGCTCTGCAAGAGGTTGAATTCTACAGTGAGAATTTTTCTTTGTGCATGTCTGTTTTGTGCATGTGAAAAAGAATATTGCAACTTATTGTAGTTACTTAATTATTTGTTGATACTACCAAGTATTCAAATTTAGCTGCTGACTGTAATGTGCTATAAAAAAATCTTTTATTTAATTGTATTAATTGTACTTGAGGTAACCTGATTTTGCAGGTTTGTTCCTAAAATAAAAGTCAAATCTTTGGAGGATTGGTGGAGGAATATTTTTATAATTACTCTGTGCTGTGCTTGTAAGGGCCAATTCACATTCACTGTTTTTGACTGACTTTTAACAGAGTTTGTGCATTATGGTTTGTGCTCCAATATAAATCTATTCAGTGCTTATTCAGTGTAGACATTTCATAGCAGTTGTTCCTGATTGCACATGTGCATAAATAGTAAAATAAATAAATAAATAAATAATGTGCCTTGCTCTTCTTAACAATTAGGGGCAATAACCAGCTTGTGCAAGATTAATCCTTGAAATCTCTTTTGTGCTTTTGTAGAATTGTAAATTTAGAGGAAAATCACGACTCTATCACGTTAGCTTACAAGGTATTTTCAAGAGCCTTGTGCTCAGCTCCTCATAAACAAGCCATTCTTTTTGTCACTGAAGAAATCTTATCACTTTGTGTTTCATGAGCTTAAAGAGTTACTAAACCCCAACCCAAGATCCCAAATCCACCAACAACCAGGCACCCTACCATAAACCACTGGGGTCTGGGACTTAGTTATTTTTTAAAACAAACTCTTTGCTTTGCTGCCAACACAACTGAGTCCATCCATTATCATCCATAATATGAATATGGAGGAATGAATATGGAATATGGATGTGCTGCTACTGTATTATAAAAATGTGAGGTTTTCAAGTGTTCTATTATCTATATTCTGCTCTTTGGTGGAGGTAATGAACTTAGTGTGTTTCCACAGCATGAGCTACAGAATGTGTAACATGGATGATGAGACTGCGGTTTTTGATCTCCTCCAGATTACACAAACAATTATAATATCCTTGTCGTGTTACATTACGTCACTCCTACACGATGAACAAGAACAATACTGGCTACACACAAAATACAGCAGGAGAAAGGCTTGCCTATGTGTGATAGCAACGTGTAACATAAACTGGTGTCTTTACAGCAGCCTTAAGCATAGATTACAATACAGAGAGCCCTCTGAACTCGGCTTTGAAAACAAAGCTACATAATGAGAAGTGTTTCTAGTTCAGTGCATAAGTGGTGTTATAAAATGAACAGAGGTTCATATTGATGCTCATTCTACCTATATACACACTGAAATTACTGCATAAGATTTAATACAAAATAAAGGACCTTTTTTTTTTTTTTTTTTTAGTATTAGACAGACTGTATGGCTTTGACACACAGTATCGCTACAGAGGGCAGCAAAGCAAACACTGAAAGGCTTTAAAACCTTGAACATTAAACTCACATTCATCTTGGCTCTATGTGCCACCGTACTGAATAAAAAGCTGTTGTGGCTTCCGACCAGACGGGAGCGCACAGGTTGCACTACATTCCTTCAGCCTCCCTGTGCAGGATGTGGATCCTGCTGGGCCTGTGGCAGTGATGCTGTGTCTGCAGAGGATCCTTATGCTAAGGCAAAGAAAAGCAGATCACAGAACCTCATCTTAAGCACATTAAACTGGAAACATTAAAGTCTGTCAGTAGCGGGTACTGTATCTGTGCTGTGAATCTCACGCTGTACCCTTAATCAAGTGTTAGTTTTAAGAATAGAAATATTTAATTTTGTCTTCTCATACTATTTAACGTGAATTTCAAAACAGACTTCTTGTCCAGCACATTGCTTGGGATACAGTAAAACATTTTGTTTACAGGTGGTTCCTTGCTGTTACTTAGGGATGCCTGTGCTTGTCTAAATGGGAAGGTTACATATTTTTGTGAGATTAATCTGAGGTTAGTGGGGCAGTGGTGGGGATTCTCAGCGCTGCAGTGACCCCCAGTGGACACTTTGTGGTTGAATGGTGAACTAGTACTACAGGGGAGAGTATCAGATGAATGGTTTGAACACGGCAGACAGCAATCATGAGTCAGACTCTGGGGTGACAGGTGTGGTCGGGGTGGTGGGGCTGATGGCGGCGTTCTGGTAGCTCGTTCCATAGCAGCTATTTGGAGACAGAGAGTTGGAGTCGAGCGGTTTGTTCCCTCCAGGACTCAAGTAGGCTCGGTGCGCAGGCAGAGATGATGGCGCCTCGCCAGGCTTGGCGCCAAGGATGAACCTCGCCTCGTCCTGCTCCTCCAGGTTGGACATGTCCTTCATCATGGTTTTTCGGTAGGAGACGGACAGCTTGTTGGAGCCGTCGGACATCAGGTTGAAGTGACGGGCGATGAAGACGATAGGGAGAGGAAGCATGGCCACAACGATAAGCGCAAAGCACATGGCCAGCGCCCAGGGAGGGTAGCTCTGGAAGCGCTCCTGAGCCTGGAGACAGAGAGAGTTTAGAGGTGTGACTCATAAAGAAAAAATGTGTTTTTTTTTAAATGCTTCTCAGCTTGAAATGATCATGAGAATTATGAAGCATTTTAAGTCATTTTTGCCACAAAGCACAAGCTGCGAGAAACTAGCAGGGTGTTTGGTCTCACACAGTCACATAAGTGTTTGATTTTTTGAGCGACTTTTTGTCAGTGACTCTCTTGTCAAAAATAAGAGAAAACTAAGGTATAAGCAAGGTAGGCACAAACACTCAAACTGACCAGCTCCTGGACCCAGGCGTTGTACCCTGGCGGGCTGATGGCCATCTCTATGATGGTGGCAGATATGAGCACGATCAGACAGAGAGGAGAAACATACTTCCACATGTAGAAATAGAAGGCATAAGGTCGGAAACCCAACATGTCCTCCAGATCCTGCATGAACCTGACAACCAAAGAACAACACAGGAATGTAATCCAAGAGGCAAGTCCTTTCACACAATTCTACACTTACCATTTAGCTTGTCTGCATGTGTCACCAACTCCTATTTTTTCTTGCAAATCACATCAAAAATTGTAATTCACTACACACTGACCTGTTTAATCACTGACACAATCACACACAGACCCAGACAAAGACACACAGACACACACACATTCACACATTGGCAGTTTCTGATCAGCTGTGGGTTTGACTCTAGCAGATTAGCTACAGCAAATCTTACCTCTTGGTCCCATAGATCCAAGACACAGACAGATTTTCCAGGATGACCACTATAGTAAGAGGCAGACCAGCGGAGTAATCATCAAACATGGTGACAAAGTAATTCCCTGAGCGCTGAACGAACAACAGGCCACAGAAAAAGGCGACTATGCAGCAGCCAACTGAGGGAAACAGAAAGAAGCAGAGGAAAGACAAAAATGATTGCAAGCAGAAACCCATTTTGGATCCACAGATCAGAGAAAGGTGAGATTCAGCGCAATCTGTTTCTAATTACTAGTAAGCTGTTTTGCTTTCTGTGAGAGTTTTGCATGAAGTGCACACACAGCAATACCACTGTGACTAATGCAGCCCATTCCCAAATGCGCTGTGTAAGTGTTTTGAACAGATAATAGAAAATAGAATCAGAACAGGGCTCACCTGTTAAAAGTTCTTTCTGGACCTTGTAGGCGTCAAGGACAGGGGTAGTAATGCCAGTCATGGTGCCGATCATGCTGCCCAGACCCAGGTTGATCAGCATGAAGAAAAACATGACTGACCAGAGGGGAGAAGCTGGGAAATGGGTCATGGCTTCTGTGAAGGCAATGAAGGCCAAGCCTGTACCCTGCACTGCCTGCAAAGAGCGGGTCAGAGAGGTGAGACAGTTATATCCTAAAAGGGTTTAAATGTCTCATATATGAAGTACACTAATTTACAGGAGCCCGTGGGTTTGACAAACTCTCCCAAAGACCGACCCATGGGACCCACCTTGTTGAGCTCATCCTCCAGAATGCAGGGCTCCAGACCCAGCTGGGAGAAGCTGCCCTCTTTCACAGTCTTGATGACTCCATACATCTCAGCATAGTCTGACGTGGTGAGATGGGAGAAGTTCACATGCGGAGGGATTAGGTCGTGACTTAGAACATTTGAGTTGAGGTATCCGAGGATCTTCTCGGCATTCCTGTAGAGACAAAAGGAAAGAAAGTCTCGTAAACAGAGGAGGATGGTACATAGTTGTCACACTGGCTGCTTGGAATTATTTCTTGATTCACTAGTAGCACATATCTACAAGTAGTAAGTTAAAGGCAACTGGACTTTTTGCGTAATCTGAAGATGTTTCGCTTCTCATCTGGGAAGCTTCCTCACCTCTAGTGCCTTTAACATCCTACCTGTAGATATACCATGACTGAAAACCTCCTTTGGCATATCAACCAATAGCACATGTTGGTAGTAGAAACGTTCCTAATAGAGGAATCTCTTGTGGGGGTGGTTGAACTTACTCTATGACACACTTTTCGTTCATGATGTTGGCCTTGAAGCCCAGCACAGCGAACACCACCAGCGTGGCCAGAATGGAGGTTAAGAAGTTGATGACAGAGACGAGCACAGCATCATAATGACAGTTGTTATCTATCTTGTTATAGCTGGAGAAGGCTATGACTCCTCCAAATCCCAGGCCCAGGGCAAAGAAGACCTGGGTGGCTGCCTCCCTCCACACCTGGGGCTCCAGCATCTTCTCCAGCTGCGGGACACATTGGGGCAACTTGAATCAATTTGTGTGATTTGATTATGGAGTATTTTTTGAGCAAGGATGGTTGGTGATAAGTACTTTAAACTTGAAAGAAAGGGTCAGAGAGGCGCCCATTAGGGAATGAAGCAATTCCCTCAGTCTCACCTTGGGAGTGAACATGTGAGCGATGCCGTCCACAGCTCCCTTCAGGAATAACCCCCTGACCAGGAAACAGAAAAGCACCACATAGGGGAAAAGGGAGCTGAAGTACATCACCTGTGAAAAAGGGAGAGGAAAAGATTAAATTTATAGAAGAGCAATTAGCAGTCTCCTTCAGATTTTTCTCTCATTATCCCCCTCTTCTTCCTACAACCTTTCCAGAGGAGGCAATTCCTTTAATGACAGCGAGGCAGACGATGATCCAGGCCACCAGCAGGGACAGGGTCATTTTGACGTTGAGGCCGCCGCTCTCTGCGATGGTACTGGTGGTGTTCAGAGTCTGGCGGTACCAGAAGTACGTAGTGGCTGAGCTTTTGTCACACTCCGGCTCCACAACTGTGCATCGTAGGCAGGAGGGAGGGAGATGACGGCGGTGATGGTTTATTTTGGGTGATAATGGGTATGCAGGAAGTAGGGAGGGGGGAGCAAATAAACATGGAAGAGATGAAGGGTGTTTAGGATGTAAGGGAGGGGCATGGGGGATAGGGAGGGCAGAAGGAGAAATATAATGAAGAAGAGAATGTTTTTCTCAGGGTCAATATATCAACTCTCTGCTGGTTTGCATCTCTCAGACATAAGTGAGCTAAACAAGGTCATCTCTGCACTTAGTATGCAGAGCATGGACACCCGTCCACAACACTTGATGTTTCTCTGTGCACATACAGTATTATTCTCCTCATGTGGCTCAGCCCTTAGAGAAATTATATA
>OMKZ01054646.1:3726-18149 GCA_900302535.1 Neoniphon sammara
AAGAAGCCTTGGAACTGAAATTGGAATTTTTTGCTCATATCCAAGTCTTGTCTGACTGTTCACTTTCATTTTTGAAAGTGATCCATGTCTGATGTCAGTTTGAGCCTGAAATGATCCACAGCTGCAAGTGGACAACAACAACAGATGTCATGCCTGGACTGTCTGTCACTGAGGCCAACCAAAACTATACTTCCTTCCCCAAATCCTAAAGAAGATTTGCTGTGGACGCTGGTGGATGCAGATCATGTGTTCCTTCTAGTTTTGTTTGTTTGGCTGCTGGAGTCGTCGTCCTCCATGTGTGATGGAAAGACCACATGAATTCTGATCCGACAGCTCAGACCGTGGTTGTATGGTCAGGAATAATTTTTAGGAAAACTGTATGGATGTGGTCCAAAATAGAGATGAAAAGATCCCATCCCATACTTTGTTTCTCTGTTCACAGAGCGCCCAAAACATCTGATTTACACTATGTTATGTAGGAAAATCAGAATGTGGACACTTTGAGCTGCAGTGTGAACGAAGCCTCAGAGAGGGGAACAAGATCAAGATCAGAAAGAAGAAGTTTCTCTTCAGAAAATGTCCTGTGGCATCCACAAAGGGACTGGAGCTCATCTTCCCAAATTAAATAAACTCTGATTCTCTTTCCGTCTACAGCCTCTCTCACCTTGTCGAACCAACTGCTGGCACAAGCTCCCGTAATTTACTTATCCTGAGCCTGCCCTCTGTATTCATGCCATGTATCTTCTCATTTAGCTCCCGTAAAGACTGTTCCCTGCAGAAAACCTCGGCCCGCTCTCTCCAAGAGGTCTGCACTCACAGAAGCCAGCTCTGAAATATTAAATCTCATCTCAGCGTAATTCATATGCATACCTGCGCGGAGTCTTCGTACCAATAAATTACTTACTTTTAAGCCTGCCCGCTGTATTCCTGCCATACGCTTTCTTTTTATTCTAATAAAATATTCCCCACTGACAATCTGAACGTACTTTCCTTAAGTGGTCTTGATTCGTTGTGAACACGCAGAGTCATAATAATGGCACATAAAATTCATCTTGGTGGAATTCAAGTTTACCCAAGAGAAGCGGGCTTGTGAGCGGACGGCTGCAGGTTTGAATCCCTGCACCGGGGAACCTGAACGCTCTCTCTTTTTTCCAGCAACATCCTGAAACGGAAAAGAGCCCAAAAAAGAGCATGCATGATCAGCCGGGCCTTGCAGTGGATAAATAAAGATCAAATAAAAACGTTCTTGAACATCTGTTGCCTGAACCTTCAGTGTTTTAACTCGGCACGCAGCTTGAAGATGAGATCATTTGAATGTGCCTTTACTGCGGCGGCGGTCTCTCTGAAGCCCTGATCGATAGAGGCTGCTGGCGCCCTGACCAGCCAGCCAGTGGATAAAACTGGATCAATGTGACAGTGATGGTGTTTTATAATGCCAATAAGCCGGCTCCCAAGCACTCTCTCTCTCTCTCTCTCAATTTCTCAATTGCAGCCGTCAGCTCTCAGAGACTCGGTAATGGACAGGGCTGGTACTTGTAAAGCCGGAGAGCGCGAATAAAAAATGTGATCTCAGTGTCTCTCTGTGGAAGAGAGGTGTGTGTTGGTACATTTGCTGCATCTCGTGGTGCCACACTGTGAAAACAGATTCCGCACGCTGACCTAAAAACCTGCCACATCTCTCAGATACAGAATGAATTATGGATCGCTGTTGCATCTCGCCGGAATATTTCCATCTCCCAAGGGCTTCAAGTATGCTTGTAGTGTGTTTGTGTGTGTGTTCACATGTACGTTTCCTTGACACACACAAAAACAATCCAACAACATAACATCTATCTATTCCTAACCTGAGAAGCACAAACACAGCAACTTTTTGTGAAGTTCACCGCCGAGCTGCCGAGCTTCAGGCGCTGAGGCCACCGGCTGAGAACGCCGGCCGCTCTGCTGCAAACTCCCTCCTGGAGGTGCAGTGAGACTTACCGGTTGCTATGATACGGAACATATAAGTAACAATTCATTTATCGGGTGCAGTTGCATAATTTTTCAGTTTTGTCAACAACAGACATATTGATCAAGACTTGATTGCCTTGTGATACATTCTGAACAGTAGGGGGCAGCAGTGTGTGGATGCAGTGTCCTGACTGCTGAAAATAGCAACAAAAGATAAATACCAAAAGTTAAAAATTTCCTCAGGTATGTTATTTTATGTTCTTCTGTTTACATGTTGATCTGTCACAATGGAAAACTGGATTCTGCTGTTACTGTTTTTGCTTCGGTGGCTTTACCGAGCTACAAGAAAATCAGATAAATTTATGCCTCTACTGTAGGCAGCGCTGTGCAGCAGTGTTGAACCCACATGACTCAAATACAGGAAATAACTTGAAGTTGGACTGTCTCACTTCTGAACCATCTCTGCTGGAATTTTCTTGTTTTGGTTTGAACTTATTTAAAATGCTCTCACACCTCAACTGGACCTCAACTGCACCACAGTCTACTTGGAGTATTTACACCTGGCAAAATAGTCTGAAAGTGCAGAAAATCCGAGCCGAACTACTCCAGTCTCTGTTCCTTTTGGCAAACTGGCAAAATGTACGGCTGGTGTGGATTTGTCAGATGTAAGCTAACCTGCCACATGGTACAAATGTTGACATCAAATACTTTAGGGAGAGAAGAGGAGGGGTTATCATTTTCAATAACTCAATTTCTTGAATTGCTTTTTGATAATGAAACCCAAATTATCTCTACTGTATCTGACACAGTTCTGTTGTTCTTTCACAGGAAGTATTCAATAAGATCAAATGGTCCGAGCAAATTCGTTGCTGGTATTTTGCTGCTCCCCGTCACGGCAACAAATGAAACTCAGCCGAGAGATTGTGAGCTTGATGAAAGTTTCCTCATGTTTCAGTGTCTTTTGAGAGGAAGCTCTTGTTGCTCTGAAAGCGGCGGGCTATTCCCCCATTAGCAGCTGACACTGTTGGGAAATCAAATATTCTCTTTGGATGAAAGAGCGAACTTCAAAACTTTATAACTTTAGACAGTGCTTTGCTACATTATAGCTTTCCAGGCTGTTTTTATGAAGTGGTTTTGATTAAAGTACTGAAAAAAATCGGCTGAGATCGCACACGCAAACGCACGCACACACACAGTCTCTCTCTCTCTCTCTCTCTCGCTCCAGCCCCTGTGAGGCTGCAGGCCGGTCTTTGAGTTGGCAGACCGTGCCCGCTGCATGTCAGGAGGTATTGGTGATTTCAAAAGACACATCAATCACAGAGCTCGTGTTCTCTGTGGAGAAAACACTGCATGCGCCTCAGGGGAAATAACACACCACCCTGAAACCCTCACGTAATGTCAACACTTTCACTTTCACTTTCATCCACACACAAGCTCGACAATGATCAAGCAACGGGGGACATTGATCCTGACATTGTAATGGAAACAACAATGAATATGTTTACATGCAAACTAATAATCCAGCCCTAATCCAATTAAGGCAATAGAGGGATGTCAGGTGACATAACGCAGCCATGTTGGAAGTCCACAGCTTAGACAGCAGTGGCTGAAAAGAAACGGAAAGAGAGGTTAATTTCTCTACTGTCTCTCACCTGATCAGTTTTGGTGTGGATAATGTCAGCTTGTTTGACAGTCATCCATAGTGTAACTGCACATTAGCTCATGTATCAAGTAGATGTTACGTTAGTGATATTTAATAGTGATATTTTCATGTTTTAATTTAATTGGAGTGTTTACGTGCTCCTCTATGGGTTCAGACAGTTGTACAACCCTTGGAGTTTGGAAACCTTTGCAAAACTAGTGTTATAAAGTGAAAAATGTACAGCTGTTAAGCTAAAAACAAGGAGATACGTGGTTTTCACCAGACAGCAGCAATGTTAAAGCTGAAGTCATCAAAATTGCAGAGGGGGGCGATTTAAGAATTAAGCTTGTAATTTAATGGTTGAGTTTCCAGGGTCCCTGTAGTCGGCCAGAGTAAAACCAGAGTCATTGATCTACCAGGGACACTTAGTTGATATGTTCAGTCAACCTCCCCGAAATAAAGTGTGAAAACAGAAGAAAGAGAAAAAAGTTTCCTTGGATGCTGTAGAGATGAAGCATTCGGCTACAAAAATGAGAGAGCAAAGTAAATAATGAAATTAGACACCAATTAGTCAACACATAACGCTGTGTTTCTCACTTTTAGGCTTTATTGGATATTGTCACGTTCTCCTGAGATTGTTCAGCTTCTGCCCAAACTTGAAAATGGCTTGGATAACTACAAAGGACACATGGGACAACTCACTCTTCTTTCTCCTTTTATTTCAATCCACTTCCACATTCATTTAGTTTTGTTTACTTCAATACATTCCTGTTTCTTTTCAATTAGTTGAGTTTAAGTTGAGTTACTTAGGTTGATAACCTTTAAATAAAAAATAAAAAAGGGAAAATACACAGATTGTCATTACTTTAGATTTATGTCTACAACATTATACTTACATTATACATCACTCAACCAAATTACATTCCTAATCCTCATTCACCATTAACTTAAATGATCTTCAAACAGGCATTTTCAACATCAAACAAAACCAACACTTTTCTGATTATTATTTACTCCATAGCAGCAGCGCCTTGGGTTCGTTGTTCCATGAACCGAACATTTTCTTTCCTCTCCTTTCTTCTTTATCTGAGATACCATGCCACCCCAAGTGTGTTCTCATTTTTCTTGATGAGCTGGGACTGAAGTTCCTACTCTCTCCAGCAGAGCGTCTCTCTCACAATTCCCCAGAAACAGAAACTAAACCCTGAAACTTAAGTTCTGCTGCCATAATTTCTTTGTGCTTAGCACTCCAAAATGAGTTTGAACTCCGAAGGTATTCATACATGAGAATACTGTGCAACAGTAAACATTAACATAATAAAATACAGTACACTACACAATACAACACGGTGCATTACAATATGTCACAGTCCACTACAATCCAGCACCACACAACACATAAACATACACATTATTACAGACAGCCACTGCAGATAGCTAGCAGCTAAATAGATATCTACACAGACAGATGTGTAAATTCATAACTAATGCTGCATTTGATTCACGTCAGGGTTACGAATTATGTCACTCACAACCTCTATGTGTTGAAGTCAGAAAAACATGTCACCACAGTGTTTTTCTTGCTCTTTCCGAGCACTGAAAACTGATTTCTAGATATGTAGTGTGCATGAAAGAAGACATGAAGAAACTGACCTGACAAAGGCAGCTGTTGATAACTAGTGATATGCATAATAGCTCTTCTTTGTAGTACCTTTTCAAAACAGCTGCTAAGAGCTATATGTTTCAGTGTTATGAGTTTACACAACTACTGTTGCTTTGTGTTGACCGATCCAGAGTATTTAATGCTGAAAATCTGCTTTAAACAAAAAATATGGAAGGACTTATTTTCTTACTGCGTGTGATGTGAGGAGTTATGTTGAGAGTCGGGAACTCAGGGTTGAGAGACCTCACCTGAGTTCCCAATTAGGAATAATGAGTTGAGAGGACTTATTTTTATTTTTTATTTTTCCTAGACAGAGGTCAGGAATCCCAGGTTCTGAGTTATCCTGCAGTCAAACACAGGGTAAATACACACTGGAAAACGAGGTGAATATCTTTACTTCCTGGTCCACATGGGTGTAAATGCCCTCATGGCCCTGATGCTCTTCTCTCTGGAGTAAAAATTGAAAGCCTAACTAGATTGAATATGTAGCTGCACATGTCTCATCAAGGATGTGAAAGTGGATCCCTGAAAAGAATCCGATATCTCAGTGCTGTTTGTTTATTCACTTTAACTAATACTACCGGCGGCGGTGTGCCCGGCGCTCTGTACCGACTGCTCCCCGAGGACATTTGGCCGCACTTCATAGCACACTTTAGACTACGCTTCAGAGGATGCCTAACATTATCAAAGAAATCCAGCACCATGGTGGATTATGCCCTATTATTTCCTCAAAGAGAATACAAAATCAGTTCCCTGCGTCTTACAAGGGGTAAAGTCATCTTTGTTAGCTGAAGCTCTCGCTTCTCAGTCTAATTCATCTGTGACAGGACCTTCACTGTCCTCCTTTAATTGTGTCCTTGGGCCCCAACTCTGCCCCGCTGGGTAATGGAAAGTAATACACGGGTTTGATGTTTTTATTACATGTTATGAGACAGCTCTTTCATCTGCAGATATTGCTTTTACGGTGATTAAAAGATAAAGTCGGGGCTTTTCCCTGCTTTTTCTCCCTGAATCAAGTTCCCCTCTCCCACATTGTCCTCCTGTGCTCACTTTAAGATGAAGTATTAGAGCCATCGTCACGAAGTAAAAGTATCTCTTATGCTTCTGCTCTCAGCTGTTACTTCTCTTATTTCTTTTCCGTTCTGTGCATATAATAATTTGATATTTCACCATAGGAATATTGTGTTAGATTTACTGTTAGAGTGTGACTCTGACTTTGTAGTTATTTTTAAAGTTAATGTGAGATTTTAATATTTTAAACTTTTTTTCCTGTTGCATTTGCTGTAGCTTGTTGGAATTTTTGTTAAATATTTGTTAGACACAGAAATAATCCAATTGGCTGAGTTAAATCTCAGTGGGTGGAGCTAAAGCACCACAGTGTTATGGACCATTAGCTATGATAGCTAACTGGCTTGATTGTTCTTCACTGAGATGTTCTTCATGCATTTATTCATTCATGACCATGGCATTCATAATGTTGGAAGGTCAGCAGGCTTGCTAACTAGCTAACCTAAATAGCTAAAGGTTAGTTTGGCTAGTTTGAACTTGGAAAGCCTATTGTTACGGCCATGGGCTGTGTGTTTCTCTTTGTTCTCTCTCTCTCTCTCTCTCTCTCTCTCCAGGTACCGCCCCTCCCTCTTAGCACTGCAGTGAGTGGTTGGACGCACCGGCAGCCACTCACTCTTAGTGACCTGGGGTATAAAGGCTGAGAGGAGGATGTGGATGGGGCCTGTTGGCCATCCGGCAGCCTAGAGCTTATGTGTGGGTCGCGAGCCTTGCTATAGTGTTGTGCCGAATCTGGACTTCCCTGTGTGGGAACTGGGAAGGGTGTTGCTTTATCGTTTAGTGGCATTTTGAATAGCGTGGTATTTCAGTTGTTTGTTATTTTCTGACATTAAAGATCTTCTGCCCGTATGTTTCATTGTGTTTCTATTGTGCCACAGTGAGATCGTGTTGTTAAATAAAATCTATTTTTGGGATTATCGGTCAGTTTCCTGTGCCCCTTTTCTCTGGGTTACATCCACTGTTGCTCCCCTAATTCCCGGTGTCACTGGGGACGTAACACCTATCTATAGGCTTTCCATTAGTAACGCTATTAGTAGCAAGAGATATAAAATTCCTATAAAAGTCCATGATGCACCATAAAAACAAAGTAACATCTAAGCTCACAATGAATAAAGCTGACTCATCCGCTTCCCAGTGTTCATCGACTCGGTAGCCTAACCAGTGCCTGAATTCATATATGAAGTATGTTAATATGTCGTCAATATATTCACGACATACTGACACTGAACCAGGGTGCAGTTTGAGACCCATCCCAGGTTTCAGTCATCCTTTTGCAAGAAAAACTAAGGATCTTTAGCCCCGCCCCTTGAGGTTTAACGTAACCAATGACATTATTTTGTCCTCCATAACCTCCATTATTTCTACGTCCAAGAAGTGTTTGTAGAACTAAAACTTTGATCTCCAATGTTCTGTGTTTAAAGGTGACCGAGGCATCTGTCTTTGGATCAGACACAATATAATTGTATTATATTATAATGTAATACAATACCACCATGGGTACAGCTGTGGTATGTTCACTGCCATTTTGGGACTGAGGTTACAAGGACGAAGGCTGTCTTGTGAGTAGACACAAATATACACCACAAACACAAACAAACACCAAAGCTTCAGAGTCATTTCACCAGTGTAAAGCTTTGTTTGACCTTAATCTGTCATGTATATTTGAAGATTTTCATCCCAAAGTGAGATAAAATTTTCATAAAAACATTCAGACCTCAATATTCAATCAAAAATAAGCACTTTTAAAGAATAATAGTAAATTTTCTGAGTTAGATTTCTGTTTCCAAATGGACTATTTATGCCATTTTGGAGACCAGCTCTTAATGTCATGTCACCCTTACGACCCCGATGACGTTACTGAGCATCGACTGACAGGCAATCCATTTTACAGAGAGGAAATCTTTGCCCCCCCCGTCGCCCCCGGTGGATTATGTTAAATATAATTAACTTAGAGAAGCATTTCTGCTCTCCAAATATTGATTTCAGCTCCCATGTCGGACCTGCGTTGTTGTTTGCTTAAACATAGCAATCTACTGATCTATAGTGATTAGATCTAGCTGTATAACAAATTTTTCACATGCGATTATTGTGTCTTTCCAGATTTTATTACCAGGAGATAAATATGGTAATGATGTTGCTGTAAACTTTCGCTCATGCCTCATACATTTGCCTTGGAAAATATCTTGTGGACCAAAACAGTCACTGGGTCTACTTGTAGACTTTGTATCCATATATCACCAAACCACTTTCATATAGAGCCATTTAATACAGTTGAACATTAAGTGTTGCAATTCTCTGGGTCTTTTTAAAGACTCTTTGACAATTTGAAGACTCTGCAAGTCAATTTAATGGGGCTATGATGCAATTAATTAATAATTACTGCAATCCAATATTACATAAAGTGGATAGATATTAAATCAGGCTACAGTACCGAGGACTGAGAGGTATCACAAGATTTTATTCTATTTTGAGGAGTGTACAAAGACTGAGAGACTGCCTAGGCTTATTTATTTAAATTTAAACCACTGTGCTCAACATTAAGCAGCATTATTTAGTGTATTATGAAATGAGGCTTTATTCTCGGAGCTGTAAACAGACTGAAACACTAAAGATTTGAATATTAAAGCTTTATTTGCTCACATGCTCAAGGATTGCTTTACAATTCGACTGATCTTCTGAAATACAAAGCATGTTTTATCTGCTTACCCAACCCAACTGAGCTTCACCGTGGCCCACGATGAAATCTGGGCTTCATTCAGAAACCTTATGGCCGCAACATGCAGTTGCCATGGAAATTGCAACACTGAAAGGTTGCAGAGAAGGCTTTGTTTTATTAAATGGCTGCGAGGAATGACAAAATGCATGTGGGCGTTTGGCATGAAGGATGTTCGATTGGATTTTGATTTATTCACAGCGAGCGTCCTGTTGAGGCATTTTGTAATGGAGACAAATTGCTTGGAACAAGGTTGTTGTGTGTTCCTTTCCCGAGAGTCCATCCTTTTTATAGACACGGCGGAGGGTTTAGTTACCTCCAAACGCAGGAATGTATGCGTTAGATAAATTCAGGAGGAGCAAACGCCTGCCAGAGCCTTCCTGCCTGCATTAAGTGGTTTGCACACTGTCTGAACGTTTGCCTTCATCTGTGGTTGGAAACCAGAGCCACGTGTAACAGCGAAACCCCGGCCGTTTGTCTGTGCCCGTCAATAACTCTTTTGTCCTCCTCGGTGAATAAGAGACCGATTGTTTTTGCTCGCCGGCTATGCGTTTGTTTTCTCGTTATCTGTATTGTGGCAGAGAAAGTGCTTCAGCAGACGGGTCTGAGGAAAAAAATAGCAGGCCCATTATGGAGTCTTTGTTAATTTTCCATTGATGTTAAATAGTGTCTCCTCTGCTTTAGTCCCTGATGAGACAGGGCAGATTCATTAGGAAGGGGCCATACAGAAGACTGGTGTAAGCCACGGAGTGCAAATAAATTAAGTGGAGAAAAACAGCACCCTGACTCTCCTCTGCAGAAGAAATGTCTCTTTGCAGGAATCAGTCACTATGAACAGGGAATGCATGCAATTAGCTGAGAGGTGTGCTCTATATGACAAAATGAGTTCCATTTCTCCCAGTTGCTTTTTGCTTATGAAAAGCTATGTTTCAGAGCAGGACCATTTTACGTGATAAATGTGTTGTGCATGAGTTTGTTGAGGAGTATGTTGCCTGTACACAAACTGCAATGTGACGCATGGATGTTTCATGTCAGTCTGTGGCGCCTGCAGGGAGTGCATGATACGAATGTAAAATCATTTAATCAGTAAGTGAGTGTGTGAGTTTACACCGTGTTCAGCTCCTCATTCTGACCGCTACTTGACGAGCTGTGACAGCAAACATCTGAGAAACAGATATTCATCAAGACAGCTGGTTTGCTTTAAAGAGAGGCTCTACACAGCTGGTACACTGGCTGGAGATGGGAACATGCAATAAAGAGACAATGATTGAGACAGTTGGTATGTTTCATACGTAGATTCACATTGTGATGCTCTTGGTGTGGCGTGATCGCTCCTCAGATCTCAGGCTGCTGCAAATGCAGCTTCACTTTTATCTCTGTACAAATCAAATCTCTTTCAGCAGCCGAAAAGATAAGCAACTTAATCTAAAGTGTGAGCATGTGTTTTTTACTGTGGTAATGGCTAAAGCAGCAATGCAGCTAACTCTACTGCAAGGATGTCATAAAGATCAAAGGACCCATGCATCTGTAAGACTATTATACATTTTATGCAATCGTATACACCAATGTGTATATGCACTGGCTGGAGTTTTTTTCTACATACTGCACATACATAAAGAAAATAAGGGGACAAAAATCATAAAGCATCTCCCTAACTGAGAATCGTCATAGCAACCATAAAGCATGACTAGCTGTGTTATATGGTAATTATCGGCACAGTTGGAGAGCATCACTGACCAACCAGATTGCCTGACTGGAACGACCTGTGGTGTAAGCATTTATTCTACGCTTCTGTGTGCTTATTTATGCATGTAAACTAAACATTTGGTCACGTGAACAGTAAAGCTGCAAGTAAAACATTAGTGCTTTCTTGCAAACGCAGCCTTTCTGTCCATGTGCAATTAGCTGCATAAAAAATGTATAGAGCCTCTCTCTTTCATTGACACTGCATATGAGAGGGGAGGATAAACAACATGAGCCCTTTCCTGCTCCTCCTGATGGAGTTGGGTTATGAATAAAACATGCAATGCATGCTGGGAGATGTGAGTTCAGGGAGGCAGCATGGGATGGAGGGACACCAGAGAACTCTTTAGGAATCTTCAAATGTGGTTTCACGAGGGCTGAATAATTAATCGTAATGCTATCGAAATTGCAATATGGCCTAGAGCAATTTTTTGATAAGGGTAAAATGTGACAAAATACTATTATTAATTAAGTATTGTGATGATACAGAGATGCACAGGTCTACAAATCTCCAGATGTAAGAAAACATGTTTGTTTGGCACAGACACCAGCAAAAATCACATCAACATTTTACTATCTTTTTCACTGAAAATGAACATGATGATGCAAAAATGATCATTCCCACTAAAGCCGTGAATCATATTGCAGTTGCAATATCTAAAATAATGACTATAATATTTTTTTCTATACCATATCATTCAGTCCTCGTCGTCCCAACAGAGCATTTATATTACAAGTAAAATGATCAACAAGGTACCAAATCCAGCACTGTCATTGATTTCGTACAGAGCCAGACATCCAGGGAAACTCGGTCGATATGTAAACCTGCAACAAGCTCGCTGAAGGTTTGCATCCATCTTTGGAGTCGGTGATAAGCACTGATGTCAGTTTGTGTACTGTGATGCTGACAAGCAACACCAACGCAGCAAAAAATACATGATTTATCGGTTCAAAACTTTGTAAACGCAAACTGCTGGATAGATGCAATCAGAGCCTCTGGCAGCAACTGCAATCGGTCAAACAGAGCAACATGTTGACCAAGACGCTGGCAGTGTGAGCAAACTGGAAGACCAAGAGACAATCTGATGTCTCACACACACACACACACGCACACACACCCATGAGTCATCAAGTTGAATCAGAGATGAGACAGGTACAGTATTTTGTAGCACTAATCTTTTGTAGCACATGTAAAAACCATTGAAAATGAGCTGAAGATTGGCTATTCATTGGTCAATAATTGGATCAGTATTTTCATATTGCACACCTAGTTTGGTTGTGGTTTTCCAATGCATTTTAAGTAGTCAGAGAATGGTATTCAGCTGAAAAAGTGAACTCACAAACATTCTTAATGATGCATCTGTAATGAGAATTTTTTTTTCTTCAGCTTCATTGCAATTGGTTTCTGGGTCAAGGTAAATTGCTGTGCTACCTCACAAACACACACACACACACTCAGATTAGCTGGTCTCTCTCCAAGGATACGGTTACTGTAGACCAAATTATTCAGACTTGTAGAGTAAACAACCGTGTGTGTCCACCATATTTACACAGATGACGGCGCTGGCAATTAATGAAGTTTCGGTGCGTGGGCTGGAGGTGATCGCGCGTCTCAAAATACCGGAAAGAAAAGTAAATAGCCCGATGAAACGCCTTCATGCAGCAGTGTTTCGGTGAAGGCCAGCGCTGAGGTGATGCATTGCCATGCACGCGGCGCCCCTTGGTTTTTAATTAACTGAAACTGCATTGGAACGCGCCGTGCATTCAAACCCCGGCCGACCCGCATCCCCTCTCCTCCTCCCCTGTCATCATGGCAAGAATGATGCAATTCGTGCAATTTTATGATCCACTGAATGCAATTACTGGACCTGTCAGTGTTTTGGGCGTCTTTTGCCTGTGATATATGCACTCTGCACGCTCGGCCTCATATGGAGTGTTTACATACTTCCTCTCTGTCACACACCGGCACATCCACGCATATGGTTATGCATAAAGTGTAGGTGATTATGAGTATGTAAATATATTCTGTGGTGCCATGCAGGCTTGCATTATTTATGTGTGGCTGCACACATCTGTATATTGATGAGTAGCTGCCGGTGGGAAGGAGCTGTTGCATGTTTGTGTGTTGCTGCTGGCAGAGGCTCAGGCGGAACTTGAAAACACCTTTTGTTTTGGGGGAAGCTGAAAAAAATGATGTTTCTTATAAAAGTATGAGCTGTAAAGTCAAACTGCAGCCGCACTGTGCAGCGGCAGCTCCGCACAGACAGGATTAGTTATGTAAATTGTCAACACAGGACATCTGCAATGTTAAAGGTCAGTTTTGCCTCTGTAATTAATCACATGAAAGGGGAAGTCATGCATTGTCAGTGCACCAAAAATGTTGTTTGCTTCATGCAAATGTTTGATAAAAAAAAAGTCACCGCCGCAGCAGAGACTTTGGACCTGATCTCAGTTTGGTCTGAACGTCGCCAAAGGAAATGATACAGCGTTCACCAACAGTATCAAGGACGTGGATTTGAAGTTTCTCCTGGGGTTATTTTTTACTTGGCATTCTACAGAAGGTAAAAGAGACCAGAATGTTTACCTGCATAGCTGCAAGTCATCAGTCATTTCAATTCAACAAAGTCTGTCGTGAATTGTCATCACTGACACTTGGAAGAGACACGCTGGGACTTGTATTGTTTCTCACTCACTTCTTGCACCTAGTGGGTGAACACCATTTAAAAAAACTTCAATAAATTTGCGAACATGTTGTGGTAGGCTGTTCAAATTAGAGCTGCACGATGTGAACGAAATTTAACATCACAGTAGTGTTACAAAGTTAATTTAGATATCAGTGTTTAACAATATGTTAAATCACAAAGTAATCAAACTGATGCTCTCTGCTTTGAACTGCATGGTGATATAAAGTATAACTCCATAGTTACCAATTCCTTGATGTGCTTTGGATTTCAAGTTATTATTGTAGTAAAGAAACTGAGCACTGGTACTATGGAATAATCATGCACTGATAAATTTCTAATGGTTTTAATCAGTATTTGCATTCAATATTAATTTAGATGACAGAATTGTGCATCACGATGCCGTTATGCTAGTATTTCACCACAATATGACTCCTGATAAATGATAACATTGCGTTCCTGCCCTGCTGTCGTTCAAATCACGCCACAAAAAGTCAATCAGAGATGAAGAGTTGACGGGGGAAAACGCTCCCATCACTTCCTTTTACTGTCAGTCATCCAACATGGTGGCGTGTTGTTGGTTTCCGCCGGGAGCCGCTCTGCTAACGCTGCGTGACAGGCCTTCACATTAAAGTCAGCCGACGTCGGACAGTTTACTCCGAGGCCGTAGGGTAACGGCTCCTCGGGGCCTCGGTGTCCTCACACCTGCTAATCTTTCCTCTGACGTTGCTATGGAAACCGTGTTTGATGGGCGGGAGCATTGGAGGCTGCCACACACACACACATACACACACACACACACACACACACACAAAGCCTGGCTCACAGCGCTGCCAGGGCTCGCTGTGCTTACGCGGGCACCGTCGGCACACAGGCCCAGAGCGGCTCCCTTGTGCTGTTTGAAATGAGGTCATTTTAAGGACGGGGATACGCGTGGCTGCGTTTCAAAGTCCAACCAAGAATTCTCAA
>OMKZ01054648.1:6660-23885 GCA_900302535.1 Neoniphon sammara
TTCATGTACTATATATATATATATATAGATAGATAGATAGATAGATAGATATATTTTATATATATATATATATTTCAGTTTTGGAGGTCACATCTGTTTCATGAGAAAATCCTCATAACACCTAATGAAATCATGAGAGCAGCATTTTGATATCAGTTTTACAAGAATGATCTCTTGCTGCATATAGATGTGATGTAGATTTCATTGTTCAAAACCTTTATTATGTTCAACTTTATATGAGTATCCAACTATGGTGCACCTGGTACCATGTCAGAGTCATAAGAAATGGTTAGAGATGATCAGATAATCTGGTGAACAATCATATTGAAAACCTGTAATGATTTCCATAGCTGCAGATGATATTCCCTAGCAAGGTGGCCCTTGTTTATCTGGAAATGCCAGTATATACTGCTCCCTGGTGGAGCATAACATATAACAAATCAACTGCAAAAATGTTATTTTCCTTGAAATACATCTTGGTTTTGATGTTTGATGTTTGATGAAAAGAAAAAAAAATAAAGCTTTTGCCTCTTTAAGAGATCATTTTTCCAGCTATCACGACTTAAATGACTTGAAACTTTTTAATTTGTGTGTCTGCCAGGCAACGGTGCTGAGACTGTGCCAAAGGATCACAGTAAATCCTGGTGCAGTGTTTACTTGTGGCCATGCTGGTGATGAGATCAGTGACATTAATCTGTTAAAGGTTGTAGTCTGCATGCTTTACAGAGGCACTGTTCTGCCAATATATAGCCACAATTCACGACTCACCATCTGGATAGCTATTACTCACTTTGGCCTTAACCTCCATGAGCCTTGGCAGACAATCACACAGGGTGATTAAAACACAAACGGCATCAAATCAATCTCTTGACTATAAGAATGCACCGAGGATCTGTCCCCATCTAGTGGTGAACTGTAGGAAGTAGAAGGGATCTTTGGTTGGCATGTTTTTAAGACAGCAGCTGTGTGTTCTTCATCATGTTTATAAGAAAGAGTATCTTCTCATTTTAATTTTGTGTCAGCTCTGTAGGCTGCTGTTGTTTTTTCTGTATATTGTTATACAGAATATGCTATTTTACAGGATTTGCTCAGGATGTATCACATTCACTTTGCCCTTAACTGCACAATGTTTAAGCCTTATGTGTAAGCCTGCAGTAACAACTTAACACTTATTTTGTCATTTTTTTCAGTATGTGCACAGCATAAAACTGCCACATACAAACTGTGGTCATTTTCCTGAATGAATTATTTTCCTGTATTGGCCACATGATGGCCCTATTGGCTCTATTTCTATATAATTTTGTAGCATTGGTAGACATTAAATCAGCATGTGAGCATCTGCATGAGTTTTTAATATGTGCAAAGGCTATAGTCTGCAAATTGCATGGTTGTGGTTATTTGACTGTAGCTCCTGAGGGTGAGCTGCAGATGTTCCTTTTGTGTGGTCTGCAGCAAAATACAAACATAAGACGTATCATCCAAACAGGCTGAGATCATGTAGCGCAGTGCATTACAAGCCATGAAAATATACCTCCCAGCATAATACATACTGTATGATGTCGTCCTTCAACAACAGACATGCTGCCAGGAGCTTCGCACAAAGGAAACCAACATACTGCACACACTGAGTCATGGAGACAAAAAGAATAGGTCTCATAAACACCAGAGTGCATTTTAACTTTAAATCTGAGTTGAGCAATCCAAGAAGCAATCTGACATTCTTTAAAACTGAAATTACTGGAAATAAGTGAGAAGAAAACTCAAATCATGTCAAATAAGTGAGAAGAAAGAGCAAAAGAAAAGGAGGCAAGAATAAAGTCAATAGTTGACAAACTGTATCCATATGTCTCAATAATGTGCTGTCTCATGTGGAGTGTTTGCATGCATATGTGTCCATGTGCTAATATGTTGCAGTTGCTCATTAGGTCCCTTCTCTGCCCCCCACAGTGGCATGGTAGATGGTACTTAGGAATGTTTTGGGTCCCAGATGTGTACCAGCTCATGCTTGCCTTTGATGCTTTTGGTCAAAGTCCTTTTTTTTTTTTTACAGGACAATATCCATGAGTGGGCTTGACCGCAGGCAACTACTTCTTAGAGGAAAGTCACTTGGAGTAAAACAGAGCTGAAAACCAGCAGCAGTCGAGCGAAGTACTGAACCATTCAACCACATGTGCTTCATGTGGCTCCTTGACATCAGACACTGCACACACCACATACTGTATATAGACACACCAAGAGAAATGCACACTCAAAAATATGCACGCAGAGGTTCATAAAACACAAAGACAGAGACGCATACATGCATGCACCGTACGTTTTAGTTTTATTTGTTTGCATGTATAATATCAGGCAAGTAATAAAAAAGAACGACAAAAAATGTGACAGCAGAAGTCAAGAAGCTGAAGGCTTATGTAGCAGACCTCCCCTAAATCACAGTTGATACAAATATATTAAATAAGAAAGAAAGAAAGAAAGAAAGAAAGAAAGAAAGAAAAAGAAAGAACTAGGTCTAAAAAATAAAAATGAAAAAAATAAAAGGAAAAAATGAAAAATTCACACACAAAATGTGAGCAAAGGGAGGAGAGGTGCAACTCGAGGTGCAACAGAGAAAATAGATGCAAAGAAACATACGACTTCATACTATAGATAAACTGATTAAGACAGTAAAAGATCTATGAAGAGAAAGCAGTAAGAACAATGACCAACAACGCCTGGTATATTTTACTGTGAATTGTGTGTTTATCAAGTGTTTAAAGAGATATTATACAGATTTTCATCTGAACCAAAGACTACCAGGTGATTTCCTATCCCTGGCTTGATGTACTGGCTTACTATAGGATTCATGGAGGTATGAGAGAAGATCTAATGGCAGGATTGGTTGATTGATTAGCTTGATTACTGATTGACAGACACCCGTGAGAGTGGGAGGTAACTAGGGCAACAGTTGAATAAAAACAGCAGCTTTAGCCTTTCTTCTATATGAGCTTTTTTCCCATCAGTACGCTGTCTGATTCTGTTGCTCATCAGTTGAACTAGACAATTTGCTTCACAATGGGTGAGTTTTCTGCTCTGCTGTGTTTGTTTGTGGGGAGTTTTGACAGTCAAACTCAAAACTTTGCTCAAGCTTGAACTTGTTTGCTCTCAGAACTTCTGTTTGTACTTAAAATTTCAGCTGTTGACAAATGTATGAGCTGATATTCTTGGTCTAATCTGGATTATGTCTTTAGCAGCAAAGAAAGTGCTGATTGTCTATGCCCATCAGAGCTCTGGGTCATTCAATGCTGCAGCCAAAGACGCTGCTGTGGAGGCTCTGACTGCTCAGGGCTGCACAGTGGAGGTGTCTGATCTGTACAGCATGAAGTTTAAAGCCACTGCAACTGCTGAGGACATCACTGGTAGGAATTTTAGCTGATATCCACTGGACTGGAAGCTTTCAAAACTTGAAGTTGTTTATTCTTGTTTTTAATCTCTGCAGGAGAAGTGAAGAACGCTGAAAACTTCCAGTATGCACAGGAGACCCAAGTGGCATGGGAGGAGGGAAAACTTTCTGCTGACATCACTGAAGAACATCGTAAACTCACTGAAGCTGACCTAATCATTTTTCAGGTATAGTGTGAGAAAAATATGCTACTGCCCTCTACTTTTGCATTACAACTAACTTGAAATGCTACTTCTTAGTTCCCCATGTACTGGTTCACTGTTCCCGCCATCATGAAGGGCTGGATTGACCGGGTGCTGACAAAAGGCTTTGCCTACACGCTAGAGAAGAGGTACACTGAGGGAATCTTCAAGGTAAGCGATTTTGTCAAGAAGTTTGCATTAATGGTGCTTTCTCTGTAGTTTTCCTATTTGCCTAATTTGTAATTATCTTCAGGACAAGAAAGCCATGCTGTCATTCACCACTGGGTCCTCTGAGTCAATGTTCAGCGCAAATGGCATCAATGGAGACATGAATGTCACCCTGTGGCCACTACAGGTATCTGGGAAGGTTTTTCTGGACAAGTAACAAGCTACTGTTTAGTCTGTTGGAGCCAAATATGAATTTCACTTCTCAATCTCCAGAATGGCATCCTGCACTACTGTGGCTTCCAAGTTCTGGCCCCTCAGATCTTCTGGGCTCCAAACCACATCCCCTCCGAAGCCCGCAGCACCATGCTGGAGGCCTGGCGTACACGGCTGCAGGGCCTCCTGGGAGAAACACCCCTCTCCTTTACTCCCTCTGACCACTTTGATGGGGAGAAGGGTTTCCAGCTGAAGCCAGACCTCCAGGAGAAGCATGCCAGCAAGGAGTTTGGTCTGACAGTGGGAACCCACCTGGGCAAACCTCTCCCACCCAACAGCCAGATCAAATCTGGGGTTTAAGATGGGTACTGAAGACTGGTCTCTTGGTTCTGTGCACAATAAAAGCTTGTACTCAAATCTCTTGCTGCTTCTTAGTTGCTTAAAACTTGGCAAAATGTTGTAGAGGCAATGAATGTGGGTCAATGGAGTTAATGCCTTAGTGTTAGGATTGACATGGTAATTTTCAAACTCAAGAAGTCCCACATGCCATCTGGCACTACATAATTTAAATGTCTGTTGCTCTGTACAGACATGCTGGCGACTAAAAAGGTCTGCTGGTGTGCAGGTCTGAGCCACCCTACTCAAACAAGTGGCGCAGCACTTTTCCCAGAGACGCAGCTTTTGTTTGGGTATGGAGGAAAGAGGTGGGGGGCACTTGAGGAAATGGCCTTGTGCTCTGATGTTCACGCTGCAGCCTGTGACACAGGAGCTCCTTATAACTCTCACAGCTGAGGTCTTACAAGGTCGTGTTTGTTTACAGAGCAGGAGTCAAGTCTGACAATCAACCTGTCTCTATAGAGCCAGAAAATGTTCTGATCAGCTCCTTCGTAATCTATCCAGAAGTTCAGTAATCCTGAATACATAGTTTCTTTGTGGTTCTCATGTAATGTTTGAGGACTTAGGGTCTCTGGGGAGAAAACGCTATTTCATCTGGATGCACTTCTGAGCACACACCCTTCCATGCTTTACTATTTGTTAGTGGTAGATGAGGATGTGGTCAAACTACAGACAGCCTGAATTGCATGAGTCATTGTGTGCCTTTTGGTTTTTTTTCAGACCATTTTGAAGAGCAGTTTATAATTGTTGAAGGCAGGCAAGAGAACTTTACCATGGAGTTAGGACTAGTATCAGTGCTTGGTGTGTTTACTATAGGGAGATCAGTCGCTGATCCGGTGCCCATTCTGCTTTCCCATTGTCCATCCCAGTTCTCCCACCCTGGCTGGTAGGAAGGCCATTCTTCAGTGGTCAATGGGAGGAAGTGGGCACCCTCTTCCCAGGCATGGAAAAGACGTCTCCGGAAAAGCAGTTCTGCTCCATTTAAAACTCAAATACACATTCATTCAGAAAATCTTGGCCATATAACATTGAGAGGCAGGTGGACTGAACATACAAACCACTACTACTGCTCCCCCACCATTTTATTAAACATATGCAGACTGTTTTTGTTATGTTATGATAAAATGGGAATGTTTACCATATTTATTATATGATCTCAATGTGCAAATCTATGCTATTCATAACTTTGCTACACAAACTTGATATTCCAATACTGAGGCAAGGTTTGATTGATGGGTTAGATGGTTATGCCTTGCTGAGCCAAAGGAAGCTGATGTGATTGATGTGTTTTCTGTTGACTGTTGGGTGTTTTGATGGGGCTGTAAATGAGTTCCTGTGTTTGAGCCAGATGTGACAGGGTTAACAACAGGTCAGCCATTAAACACCATGACCCACAAAAAAGGGTAGCGTTTGAGCAAGAGGGAGATTTGAGAGAACGGCAGAGGGAGAAATGCAGAAGAAAAAGGGCCAAAGGGGAGAAATTAGTGTTTACAGGGTGAGAACAGAGGGAGATTTATATCATCCATGTGTTATCCTTGCACTCTGTCAGGGGCTACATTAAAATCTAATCAATTACCCCTCAGCTACGAAAACACAGGTTGTCTAACTCTGTGTGCGCATATGTGAGGAAAGTGAGATGCAGTTCGGGCAGCTCTATTAAGATTGGCAGCAGGAAAGGTCTGTAAATGAACCACTGCTGGTGTATACCTGCTCTACTCTGCAAAGCCTGCTGTAGGACAGGATTACACTTTCCTTCCTAAACTGAAGATCCAAATGCCCCTTTTACCTTCGTCTCATAGTGTGTCCATTGTGTGTTCCCCTCCATTAAGGAACTGAGGAATTTGCCCAGTCTGACATCTGAGCACAATCCGCCTCCCAAGTAGGCCAATCGCACTAGGTTCCCAAATCCAATTTGTCCTGGGACATGTAGACTGGTTCCCACAGTCCTTGTTAAAGGGATGAATTACGAGACTGATATCATTCTCGTGTAAATATACCTTTCAGAACTTTGTGGAAGTGATTTTACTTCAGGTAACATGTAGGTGGTATACTGACTGCAGCAGAACACACACACATGACGGCAGACATTAGACTTCACTCTGCTCTGTTTACGGCCTCGTGCATGAAGGGAGACATTTTTATGGACTTCTTTTCTCAAACATTCAGGGCATAAGTTGCATGCGTGTTTGCATTTGTGAGTGTGTGTGCATGGCAGAGATGATGTATCTCTCAGGGCACTTGACTTGCGCTTACAGCCTTGTGAGGCTCATGTTTTGTTTAACAGTTGCTTGGGTAATTGACAAAGAGCTGGACTACAACAGCTGCAGAGGAACATAACAACAAATATAGCTAAGGAACTCTGTTTTCTGCAAGGACCAAAGTGAAGTAAGGGAGAATATGACTAAAAAAATAAACACTTAACTCCTTCCTTCCTTTTTTTCCTGAACTTCTGGAGGACATGTCTTTCATCCTTTACTCTTTCTTCCTCACCTCCATTCTTCTTTTGTGTTAGTCTCCTCCTTTCTCCAGTGTGAATATAAATAAAACCACTGGCACTGACTACACCAGGACTTCTCACACACCTTTTGCCCTATTAGAGATTTGAATGTTCACTGCCTTTGTATTCCTCAGAGAATAAAACTGGATTTTACCATGCAGTGGCTCACACACCCTCAGATCAGGCCCCTGACAGGCACTTTACTCCGCTGGGTTACAAGTGATACAGCACAGGCAAGCCTGCACTTTGCAACTCTGAAACCCTCACACGGAAGGCCTGCCATAATGGTTTTGATGAATGGATGGACATCAGGCAAGGCCTCCATCCTGGCTCTGATGGATAGAGCGCCTGGTACGAGGAGGCTGATGCGAGGCAGTAAACCTGTTTCATATTTAGAGGCAAAGGCTGAGTGTGACTGGGAGGCTCCGGGAGGGTTTTGGTGGTTTGGGGCGTCAGAGCAGGCTCAGGGAGTGACAGGGTTAAGACTGCAGTCAAACATTACGCTCCTCTCTAAATCCCCTCTATTTTGTAATGAGAAGCAGATCTCTACTATCTCCACCACAGACTCCAAAGTGATGGGAGAAACAGACACATGGTGAGCACTGTGCATCCCCTCCCTCCCTCACCTTTGATCCCTTGCTCCGTTGATGACTCCTCCTTTCCTCCATATCTCTGATTCAATCTTGTTCACTCTGTCTTTTGTGTCCTCCATCTCCTTCCCTATTTTTCTTGCTGCCAAACATCAGTATAAACAATAAAAAGTTTGTACAAATGGCTCATATGTTGTTGTCGGTGAGTAACAGATGTAACTGGGGCTCAGAGTTATAGATGAGACCATGGGGAAGAAAAGAAAGAATGGATGAATGGGAGTGCTAGTGTCCCTAGCTAGGAGCTCCAGGCGCACAGGGCTCAACTCCAGATGCTTACTGGGTTGCCACATCCTGGCTGTAATCCCCCTGCAGCGCCTCATTCGCTCGTGCGTATGTGATCGGTGGATAGGCCGTGAATGGGAACCACCTGGGACGGAGAGAAATAGCTAGAGGTAATTTTCCATCATGCATTGCTCTGGTGGCTCAGATCAATCATATCCGCCACAGAGCCCTTACAGTGTATTTACAGTATATATATCAATTTACTTCTTTTTCCACTGAACTAAGTCAGGTCTAAGCGTCATTCTGCTGGCTGAATACACAGCATGTTTATCTCCATTATTTATTCTGTCAGCTTGTTTGAGTGGTGTGCTGTTATGTTTATATCCGATAAAGCCGGCAATGTTTGGTCTTCTCTCTGAGCTCATGCTGTTGAAGAACATGGCATTTCTTGTTTGCAGCTGGAATGTTACTATGTCTATGTTAAGTCGATCTGTTTACTCTGCATTTACAAGTTTAAAACTTGAGTTCAATGGTGAATTTGATCCCTGTGACAGCGATACAACACTGAACCTTTCGTGTACAGCTGTAGGCTAGCAATGCAACACCTACAGGTAACGTAGCTGCTGTGACTGCTGCTGCAGGCTTTTAAAAAAAAACAAAAACGCAGTGCATTCCAACAGTTCTGATGGGCCATTTTTCATTTGCCGTGACGGGACAATAGTGGCAAAAGTCAGTCACCTTATCTGTGAACTCAGTGTTGTCAGCATGGAGAAGCAACATTTTCCAAAGCAAAGGATCAGGATTGTCAGGGTAGGATTACATACATATTACAGCCGCAAGCATTGAGAAACACATCGATGTGGACACCCAGTCATGCCCCAAGTAGAAAGATTCTGTCGGATTTCACTCACTAATTCATACTGGGCACTGAACGTCCCCCAGGGCTAAACTTTCCATTGCTATTGCCTCTCATCTATGTAAGCCTGATGGCTTTTGGCTCATATTATTGATCATAGTATATGTGTGTGTATGCATGTGTGTAGATATTCTCGTACTTTTATACTTTGTGAAAATCAGTTTGAGTTTTAGACATTTGGAGTGAAGACACAGTTGGAAAAAAATACAGTTTTGGCTAGTCATTTCTTTAAGGAGATAGTATAGGGTTTGATCTTGGGTTTAGGGTTGAGGTTTGAGTTAGGATTAGGTTTGGTTAGATGAGGGTTAAGATTAGGCATGCTGTGGTGACAGTTAATGTGAGGGAAAGTAGACCATGGGAAGTCCTCATAAGGATAGAAGTATCTCAATGCACATGTTTGCATGTGAGTATGAAGAAAGAGTATAGTTGAACCCAATCTTGTAAACTGAGGCTTGGAGAAAGGAGAGCTTGCTTTTGTTTGAGTTACTATGCGGAGATGATAGACAACTTGACAAAGTTAATGGGCTGTATGAGCTATGGGCGCTCATAACAGCCATGCATAAAGGCATTGACAGATTCAGTGAGGTCAGTGAACGAGAGAGAGAGAAAAGGAGACGGGGCAGAAATATAATATACAAGACAAAGTGCTATGAAGTAACCTGAAAACAAGTATGCTCATACCTGTTTAACACAAAGGCTCTTGGTAAACTCTCACTTTTTCCGCATGTTTGACACTGAGATGCGTCTAATGTTTCACACCAGGCCATTCATTGGCTGGTGTGAGGAACGCTCTGTCAATGTGTGGAATGTCTTGATTGCGACATTACATGACAGAAACAATCTTTGTGCCAAATACAAACCTGCATGAACATAACCCAGAGAGACACAAAGTATCACCTCATGATGAGCATGCATAATATCAACAACAACACTACACTTCCTCCCGAAATCCAAAGTCAGACGAACCTGCTTGAACTCTCCAACTAACAGCAGCCAACCCTCATTACATTTTTGTCTCGCTGGCAGGCAGGGCCTAAGGATGGCTGTGGTGTGCCCCGGGGGTTCACCTGGTAGCCACGCACCACATATTGTTTTTATTGCAGAGTGGGTTCAATTCTGGCCTGAGCCTTTTGCTGCACGTCATCCCGTATCTCCCCTGCCTTTCCTGTCTCTCTCTTCTGTCACTGTCTAACAAAGCATAAATGTCCCAAATGAAAAAAAGGATGTGTTGGCTGTGTTGGTTCACCTGTGTGTTACAAGGCAACATATCATGAAATTGGGTGGAGTGTGCTTAAATTTGGTGAGTACTTTCATGCTCGTGACCTTTCATGGCAGATTGCCAAGAAATTTGGAAAGCATATTTATGCTCCCCAGAGGATGAACCCTGTCAACTTTGGTGACCTCATGACCTTTGCTCGGGTGATACCCTCAGGCTAAAATGTATCGCAACTTGCATTTGCTTGAAATGCACCAAGCCAGCAAGAGACTTGGTGCATGTCCCTGACCTTCAACCCTCCCTCACACACTCCATCCACCCTCATCCTCTAACCAGTCCTTGTCCAGTTTTGACTTCCCTTTTCTTTCATGCATTCATTCTCTTCCTGTCTTTAAATCAAAAAGACAACTGCATGAGATAAGACAGAGTCATGGAAACTGTAACGTAATGTGATGTGATGTGAAGGATTGAGTGAGGTTAGAAAAGGTAAGCAGGGAGAAGACGGTGAGGAAGAAAAGAGTTTGTAAGGGAAAAGAGAAGAGAGCGTCCAGGAGGAGAGAGAGGGAGGAGGGCCTGCAGAACAGGAGAGAGGCTGACTGTTTATAGGTAAGATGCGGTTGTGAATGACTTGGAGAAGGACCCTCTGAATGGGGATTTGCTCCAAAATAGAAAGTGTCTTTTAAACCCCCTACAGCACAATGGCAAGGGCAGTCATTAGGAATAATGCGCTCAGTCTTATTTTCCCTGTTTCCCTCATCTATTCTCCCCCACACCCGCCCTTCCCCCCCAAACTCTTTCGCCTTCACCAGCCCATTTCCCTCTTGCCGCCTTCCGCTGTTTTCCATCCCCGTATCTCTTGATCATGTTGTTTATCCACACGTGTAAAACATGTTTGTGATGACCTTGGCCTTGTTTAATGTGAGGACAGTTGAGAGTGGCCACCCTGTGTGGATGTTCTCTCGGAAAATGACCAATTTGAGCGCAGAAGCAAACATATTTGTGTTTGAATTACAGATAAATAAAACACTAAATAAAAAAGCGGCCTCTTCGAGCAGGAACATACATAGAGAAAGAAGCAACTGAATATCCAATTTACTTGGATTAGGAAAGACTTTGACATTAATTTGTCATCTTTCAATAACAACATTTATTTTATTATATTTTAGTTTGTGCCCTCTATATGTTCTTTAGTTGCCACTGAAATATGTCTGTGAGTTACAGCATTCATTACATCATGATGTACCGAGAGTAATTTCCACAAGTCTAGGTCATGAGGCAAGAAAGATTTAATTTCATTCAATTTGATTTGCTTCATTTTATTTCATGTACTTTTTCAAACAAGTACATTATCATAACATTAAATATATTGGAGCTGCATGGCCTTTTCTCAGGAAACAGTCTCTCGTGCGCACACACACACACACACACACTCCTGCTGTTCTCAGAGGAACCTCTCCGTCCGGCCTCCCTGTGAATGAGGACTGCAGAACAGAGGTTGGCAGCAGTTTGCAGGGCTACGGATGCTTATCAGAAAGGCTTACAAATCCCCCAGATGCTCCTGATATGGAGGACAATGGATATGCGTGCGTAGTGGGAACTCTCTTTAAAGCCTTTCAACAAACTTCACTACTCTGGTCTTTTATGAGGTCAGAATCGCCACCTTACTGTATTTCATCATTCAATACAGGGCGTACACTCATAATAAACTTTAGTCATGGAGCCATTTGACTTTCACCGGTGTCTTTGTCCTAAGCTGGCCACATTAGTTGACATGACAGTTTGTCTCACTGAATATATTTGGCAAAAGTATTTTTGTACTTTTCTGAGAATATCATGTCATGTTTTGTCAGTTCAAGAGTCTCAACAGCTGTTTTTGTAGTTCAGATGATTTTTCTGATTAAGCCCGCAAGCATTTCTGGTCCCATTTTCTGCTTTGTGATTTCTGTCATTAGGGTGTGACAATGGTCCTCGGGTTCAGTGTCCTGGTGAGAGCAGCTGTAAGGCCAGCAGAGTTGCAGGTGAGCCTTCAGTTAACACACTCGCCACCCACAGTGCTTTGTGCTGCTTCCAAGAGGATGTGCCTGAAGTGAATCTGAATGCTGGGGCATAACAATGCTAATGACAACAAAACAACAACAAGCCTGCTGCACCTGACTTTACTGGTCATGTTTTTGGTACAAGCCTTGCATTATTTTTAATGTACATTTATAATAATAATAATAATAATAATAATAATAATAATAATAATAATAAAAACTGGATAACCTCTTTCTTTCTTTATTCAATTTGCGGTGGTGTTCGTTATTGGGAGGGTGTTGGGTTTAACCCATTTCCTTTGGTGGGAGAGGAAGACTGTGGTTGTGGTTTACCAGATACTTAATGTCTGCACTTCTGGGTTCAGATTTAGGTAACACTGGCGGAGGCAGCGTTAAGCACAAGGCGGTGGTGCATCTACTGTGATAGACTACACCCTACTGTAATGAATGGTTTGCAAGCCTGTGTGTTATTGTGGTTAATTTATTAGGTGTATTATTTATTTGCCATGCAATTTTGTGTTTTACAGGTTAAAACTATCTTTAACATTCAGTGCATCATTATAGTGGTTTTACTGTCTTTACTTTCTTTTATTTCTGCTTTATTTTCCATAAACTCATTTTCCTTCATAAATTCGAGTAGAATGAATACTTCAGTACATGCATGCAGCCTCTTGAAGAAGTTAAGTCTGCTACAGTGCGTGTAAGGGTTGAAGTCCAGTGCGCTCTTTTTCCTTCTCGGCCGAAACTTCCTGGCCGCTGTGTATTGAGGCTCTGAAGTGATGCCATGTTAATATGAATGACTTTTCGGACCAACCTTGGAGGCGTAGCTCTTCAGGGTATCTGTAAGTGCAGCACGAGAAACAGCAGGCTCAGATTCATTTCTGGAGGCAGAGGGAGACACACACACACACACACACAGGCACACACAGACACACACTACCGCGGAGAACTCATCACTCATCAGTAAAATTAATAAGCCTAATAAGCGAAAACTACTCTGTTCTTCAAAAGAGGAGACTTCAAAGGGACGAGGATAACTCTTAAACCCAGGTAAGCTGCTAAAATTAGTTCGAGTAGGGCGAACTCTTCTTTGTTATAGGTAGTTTTTCGGCTTTCCAGCAACTTAGACACCTTAGTATTACGGATGCTCCACTATCAGTGCTCACTATTCTTTTTTTTCTTTAACCCACAGCTATAACTATAAATAGGCTACATTTGCAATCATGCATATGTGTGGCGTTTACGTCCATACTGGAACTTTATTGAGTAATGATGCCAAAGTTGAAAAAACACAGTACGATCAGGCCAATATAGTCTATCACCACTGAGTAGGCGAACAGCTGAAACACTAATAGAAATATTATAGGAATACTACAGGGATTTTTCGCCATGGCCAGCTGTCCCACTGATGTTTTCAGCTTCGCAGCGGGTTTGGCGGCACTATGCGCAGATTACCAGCCTATCCACTGGCTACTGTGCACCGAAGCTGGCATCTGATAAGAAAAATTTGTCTTGAGCTGATACAAATCAACAATGACAACAAGGACATTGTATGTTCTCAGTCACCACATCTTAGATCTTTTAGTGGATTGTGCGCAATGATTCAAAACGAAACTTTTTAAAACACACAATTGCGCCTTAGGTTTTAGAGCAGCAGCATCTGAATCTGCAGGGGAAACTCGCTGGCCAGTCTTACAAAGTTAAAAGTTTTTTATTCCGACCAAAACCAATTAAAGAGACTGTTAGACACGTCGCACCTGCAGCGTTTTCCCCAGCAGAATTAACACATAACAACGGGATTTAAGTCGCTCATTATTTTCTGTTTATTGAAAAACAAAAGCTGCCTTACATGTGTTTAAACTAACTTGTAATCGGATGGTATCGTGACTATGGTGTGTGAGAGCGCGCGCAGAGAGAGAGAGAGAGAGAGAGAGAGAGGAGAGAGAGAGAGAGGTATCTACGTTATCTGATGGTGTGAGTGTGAAAAGGCTAATTGGCTTGAAGCCCGTGGGGTTACCTGGCACCTCCAAGTATTTTCCATATAATAGAAAGGAATTAGATAGAGACCACTGTGAGGGATTATCTCAGCATACAAAATCCCTTTATTAGAAATGAATAGCATTCTCCAGAGGCGTAAAGTAATGGAAACTGAGATTTAAAGTGAGGTCTCTGACAATTCTTCTAAGCAGAATTATACAGACAATTAGAGAAGATAGACATAAGGCAACCTTGAGGGCCACATGCACTTATGCATCGTCAAATTTGCATTCCTCTCTCCTCAGCCTCTGCAAATTTGTGCCAAAGATGCTGTGTGGAAACAGCACAAATTCCCACTCTCCTACACAGACAGCTGTCTGAGGCGGTCACATTTCACTGCACTCCAGCGTGCTGTGTCACCCAGTGGTCGGTGACCCTCGTTTTTAACCGTGGTCAGACCATATCGCGGGCGTTAAGCCTCCCGCTGGTGTTTCGACACATTTCACTCCGTGGGCGGACATGTCGGTCAGGGGCAACAGAGGAGTTAAGCCACTTGTGTACTGGTTTTGACCTCTCACCTCTCACCTCTGATCCACCACACTGCGGCTGACTGTCCGTCTGGCAGTCAGGGGAGCAGAGAGAGACATCACATCACAAAACCGCAAAGACAAGACAGACACACGACGTCAGAGGTTTTACTGTGGCCCTGCGCTCAGAGGAATAGGGCCAGTTTATTGGCAGGCTGAGCTGCTTTAGACTACTCCCCTTGTGATCTTGCATATTTATTCACTCCTGTTGCCTTACTCTGCGCATTTATGAGGATGTGCAGCCTGTATTTACAATTCTGTGTGCGCATGTGTATGTCTCATTAGTTTCAGATGTGATACCATGACGTATTCAAGGTTAGCAGGAGGCTTTTCTTTGATCCTCTGAGTGGTGACAGCTCCTCTCTCACCCTCTCCTTGCTAGTTTCCTAGCCTTGCTGACATATAGGAGAAATATGGGAAAATTTCTTACTATAACAAGCCAGAGAAGGGAAAACATTCTTTAAAGTGGCATCAGGTTTCCCATCCTGACCAGCGCTATATCTTGGAATGCCTGGAACGCCCCGGAAATACATTCTGTTTGGGTTTCGTGACCCCATTTCCTCCTGTCTAATCTGCACTTGGTGCTTTTGGGGCTAATGTAAACATTTATTATGCTGCCCCTTGACTGCACATCAAACATGGAAAACTCCTCAGTTCTTTTATTACACGGCAACAGAGCTCCTCTATGAACTCATCAAAGCTGCGTTTTAATGAGTTAACCACATTAAGATTTTTTAGGATCTGGTGGCATGCCACAAGTGGGTTTTGTATTTTAATAGCTAATGCTATTCAAGTCCTTACTGAATCTCATAATGTACTGGAAAAAGGCATGCTTTATGCAACAGCAAATTGCCTTTCAGTTATGAGTCCAGAAATTTGTCCTTCAAATGAAAACAAGTGTGGTAGTATTTAGATCTTTATCCACCATACTTAAGTTTCAGTGCGATGTGAGAATTATTGAACTGATGTCTTGTTTCCACAGGGTCTAACCCAGTGAGAGGTGGTGTGTTTTTACTCCCCGTGGTCTGTGGTGGTTTTCTCCCAGGGCTGAAAGATGAGTCTGAGCACCAGTGAGCTGGAGGACCTGTGGGATTCGTGGGGTGACCTCAACTTCTCCGACCCCTTCGGCAACATATCGAGCGTGGATGCGACGGTGTGCACCACGGCATTCAACCGCAGCGCTCTGCTCTACTCCATGTGTGTCCTCTACATTTTTATCTTCATCGTCGGCCTGGCTGCTAACGCCCTGGTCCTCTGGGTCAACGTCCGTGCACAGAGAGACTCCACCCCTCGCCATGAGACGCACATGTACATCGCCCACTTGGCGGTTGCAGACCTGTGCGTGTGTGTCACTCTGCCTGTGTGGGTGAGCTCGCTGGCCCAGCATGGCCACTGGCCCTTTGGCGAGATGGCGTGCAAGCTCACACACCTGCTGTTCTCCGTCAACCTCTTCAGCAGCATCTTCTTCCTGGCTTGCATGAGCGTGGACCGCTACCTGAGTGTGACGCAGCATGGAGACGGCGAGGGAGGCCCGCGCAGGAAGTTGGTTCGCCGCGGTGCTTGCGTCGGGGTGTGGCTCCTGGCTCTGGTGGCTTCGTTGCCAGACACCTACTTCCTGCGGACTGTGAGGTCATCACACGGGGACACCATGCTGTGCAGGCCTGTGTACCCAGAGGAAAACCCCAGGGAGTGGATGGTGGGCGTGCAGCTGAGCTTCATCCTGCTGGGCTTCATCCTCCCCTTCCCTGTCATCGCGGTGTTCTACGCCCTGCTGGCCAGGGCCCTCACCCCCTCCTCGTCTGCTTCCCTGTCCTCCTCCTCTTCTTCTGTGGTAGAGCAGGAGCGCCGTGTGAGCCGCAGGGTGATCCTGGCCTACATCGTGGTTTTCCTGGGCTGCTGGGGGCCGTACCACGGCATCCTTCTAGCTGATGCTCTGTCTCAGCTGGGCCTGGTGCCTCTGACCTGCGGCCTGGAGAATGTGATCTATGTGGCCTTGCACCTCACCCAGTGCCTGTCCCTGCTCCACTGCTGTTTCAACCCCATCCTCTATAACTTCATCAACAGGAACTACCGCTATGACCTCATGAAAGCCTTCATCTTTAAGTACTCCACCAGGACGGGCCTGGCGCGCCTCATCGAGGCTTCCCACGTGTCTGAGACTGAGTACTCTGCCGTAGCTATTGAAGTCCCACCACAGATCTGAAACTTTTGAAGTCCGATGAACATTTGTAAAACACTGTGTATAAATCTAAATGACTATTACATCATATAGACAGATTTGCTTAGATTAGGATCTGGGTCTGAAGAGTCCAAAACTGAAAAGAAAAGAAGACAAGAAAGAATATAAAAGCTATCATCTTCTTCATTGAAATGTTGGTTGAGCCAGGTTGTTCAGTTTCAATAAAAGCTTGCAGACTGACTTATTAACTTCAAAAGATTGATGTAAAAAAGCACTTAGAGCTTGACTAGGTGAATAATCCTTTCTAAAGTAGCTTTATTGTAAAGGCTGTGACTGAAGTCATAGAAATGTAGTCACTCATTTGTAAGGCCAGAACAGTGACTGTAAATTTGTACCTCTTTGTAGCGGAGGCATTGTTACAATATTGTATGTCAAGTGATTGTACTCTGTGTGTGTGTGTGTGTGTGTGTGTGTGTGTGTGTGTGTGTGTGTGTGTGTGTGTGTGTGTGTAAGTCAATATAATGTCCCTACAGAGATAGTAATACCA
>OMKZ01054648.1:31033-57544 GCA_900302535.1 Neoniphon sammara
GATTTTGAGGCGTAGAGCTGCAGCAAAGTGATCTGAATAGCCTTGTGAAACAGTTAATGTAGCAGTAAAAATCACAGAAACAGTCTCTCAAACTAAAGACACAAAGATATTTTACAGCCAGTGAACTGATTTGATTAAAGCATATGAGAGCTCAGCAAAACCAATATGAATTGAATTGAGCTACAGTGTGTGAACAAAAATAATACATAATATTTTAGATCTGAGATATGAGAAGTTCATTGGCCACAGTAGGCTCGTCTGAGATATTCCTATCCTAAACTTTTATATCTGCTAAACTCGTCTTCTGCAGGCAGACATACTTTCTTGTGTTACAACCCATTTCAGTCAAACAAGATGTGTGATCACGATAACCTGCAGCGTCGCCCCATCAACGGTTACCAAGGTAACATGAAACATCAAAAGGCCACTGGGGTCTAGAGCCAAGAAAATGCCAGACAAATGACAAGAAAGATGGAGAGGATGAGACATAGGTGGAATTTTAGTCCTTTTGAATGTGACTCTCTCATTTTCATTGGGAAAATCCCTGTTAATGAAAACCCTGTTTGAGTGAAACAAATGTTCAGATGAAAAATGAAAAGAAGATGAAATGGTCTGGGGATATAATTCATTTTCTTTTGATATACTTTTTGCACACATCAGGACTCACAAAGGGCTGTCAAAGTTACACTGGGCTGTCACAATCAGATTTAAGATGAGAAATACAAACACCCAAATTAAGACTTAAACTAAATCTCACACTGAAACTTACACAGACAAAGAAAATATTTGACTATATAATCCACCTCATGTTGCCATTTTTTAGTGGTATTGTTTTAGTGGTATTTTTTAGGTGCTCTATGCAAAATTGCCAAGGATTGATTGAAGTGAGGACCCTTTTGACTCGGCAAAAAACATTGAATAAACACTTAATCTATCAGTGAGTCTTTTCGATGATGAGAACCATGTAGACACCACATGTTAGCTTAGTCTTAAGGGTCCTCACTTCAATTAATCCTTTGCAATTCTGCATGGTGGACCTTTAAACTGGTGCAAGATTTTTTTCAGTATTAATGCACACACTTTTATCAAAACTTGCCAGATATGTTCAAACCTGAAAATAGATCAAGCAAATTCCTGTTTAAGAGGAACTTTGAGACATGAGGAGCAGCCTTGGTAACGTGAATCGGTTGACGCGCTGATGAAGTGTGTTGCACCAGCCATGATGTATGAAACAAGAATGATTCTTTAACTTTATCCAGAAATATTCTTAAAACTTGTTCTGTTTGGAACTTAAATCGGTCTGGGCTCTATGTTTTAGCATCAGAGGTTTTAACAGGAGAAAACAGGAAAACATTGAGGAGTTCTCTGAGTTTCTGGACTGGCCCTTGAACTCATACCTGCCGCTGTTGCAGACTGATGAATGAACACTTTGATTGAGTCTGATAAGCCACAACGAGTGGCTGCACCCCAAACTGGGCTTTCCATCCTGGCCTTATACTTGGTGTATGGATCAGACCCTGCTGCTGTAACTCTATATGAGAAGTGGGGGTTAGGACAAACACAAGTTGAAGGGAGGAGGTGTGTGTGTAGGTGTGTGTGTGTGTGTGTGTGTGTGTCACTGCAGTGCAGAGTGCTGGAGTGTTAAATAGCTGCTCTTCACACGCCTGTCACTTTGTAATCAATAATGCTAGAATAACATCTAAAATACAACAGCCATCAGTAACCTGCCACTCATTCACACACACACACACACACACACTCTCTCTCTCTCTCTCTCTCTCAAAACACCCTCATCCATAACTGTCTAGTAACTGCACAGACAGCACACCTATGAACATAATTCATCTTCAGGCTTCCAGGCATCATCCATCACCTCGGCCCACCGGAGGAGGGTCTGCTGGCTGGGACACACACACACACACTTACCTCCGAGGGTGGACAAACACAAACAACACAACTAACCCACAGGCAGGCACAAGTGCCCTGTGTGCTGCTCTAAGCTTCGAAATTTCCCACTCTTGTTATTTTCTGCAATGCTGCATTTCACCTCCCGCTTCGTCTTTATACCGTATAATTAATATGAGTCTTTAATCCGCGTTCTTAATTAAATCCTCATACATTTTTCCACTGCTTCCCACCCATTCTCACCAGACTCTTCCCCTCCTCCTGCTTCTCCTGCTATGTGGATTATGTCTGCAGCATGGTGTATAAATAGTGCTGAGTAGGTGGCCCCGTAATGGAAATACTGATATACAGATATCAAAGGCTCGCCCCCTCCCTTCTTTCAAATTCTACGCACATTAATCAAGACTTGTGTTTCACAGACATGTGTGTGTGTGTGTTTGTGTGTGTGTGTGTGCAGCTATGAGTGTATTGCACCCGTGTGTGTGTGCTTAAAAGTGAGTTTGCATGTCATGGAAGTGGGTGAGAACTTATGGCAGCACAGTTTACAATTTCTCACGAGGGCAGGCTCACTAAAAGCTTCATGTGGGCTCAAAGCTGTGATTTAAAATGAATGACTCGGTCTATACTCACGGATGTGCGCTTTCACCCAGCAACACTCATCTGTTTTAGTCACAAACTAAGTTGTAATTTGTAAAAAAACCAGGATGTAACCCAGTGTACAGGTAAAGGTGCACTTGACATATAACTCGAAGTTACAGTATCGACTCCTCTCTTCCATTAGCATCAGTCATGAGGGTCTTGGTGTACATTAGTGCACATTTGGGCCGTCCTCGCTCCTCTCCCTCAGTCCTGTTTCTGGTTCTTCTCAAATGGCATGGTGCATGGCCTTATCTCGCCAATAACACTGCTTCCTTTACTGTCAGTATTTCAAAAAAGCTAATCTGGATTGCAGTTAGAGGGAGTTCTGGGTGTTGTTCAAAGGCCTGCCAAGCCAAGCCAAGGTGAAGTGCATCAGTCAAGTCCAGCCGTGAGTTCTTCCTGTGTCAGAAACCAGGCCTCTTCCTCTTTACCAGGATTTTTCTGATACAGTATGTATGTGTGTGTGTGTGTGGGTGTGTGTGCATATCCTGTCTTACTGGCAGGGCTCGCTGAAGGCTTTTTAAGTTTGGTACAACATCAACTGACAGGGGCATGATCTCTTATCTGGGTCATAAAGTCCCATGCCGGCAATCACGCCAGCATGATTGAGGTCTTAGAGAGGTCTTAAAGAAGGGGTTGGCAGTTTTGGTTCAGGAGCAGGTCACCGAGGCGGGAAAAGAGGCCTTGGGCATTACCTCATCTCGCTCACTGTCAGGTAGTCACCAGGGTCCTGACGAGGCTGCCATGGCTGGTGGTGCTGCCTGGAGAAAAGCACCCGTTTTGAAGACAGAGAGAGAGAGGGTGTCATGACCGGGTTTACAAATAAGAGCCCCTTCCCGAAATCTCTCAGCTCTTGTTAAAAAGTGCTTATGTTGTGGCAAGCTTCATCTGGTTGTTACATCATATTATGTTTTTAGATTCGGCAGTTTATTGATATTCTTCAGGGGTATGCCTTAAGTTGTACTAGGGACCGATGATTTTGGCTATAAATGTCTTTAGTGGAGTGATGTGGTCGTGAAAGTGGAGCCGGAGAGCGGTGGTAGTGTCCCGCTGCTGGGACAAAGTAGTGACTTTCCACTGGCCCACAGACCATCTATCTCCAAAGGGGAAGCACAACACTCTATAATTTCACATTCTCCTGGTGTGATCTGCCTCATTCTGTCTTGCTTTGACATATTTATTCTTGTTCCCAGAAAAATTCCAAAAACAAGTGAAACTGCATTGGAAACAAGTGGGATTATCTCATCCCACTGGCAGTTTTTTTCACTTGTTTGAGGAAAAACAAGATTTTAACACTGAATATGAGACTGAATGACTTGTTAAGATGGAGATTTTTGCACTGTACCTGAACAGATGTCTTCGTATCTTTCATACCAAAGCAGACCTTGCTAAATCATGTAAACCATGCCTTTTCAAACTTTTTCATGTTCCAGACTCCCAATTTTGACTTTCATTAAGCTGTAGATCCCCATTTGAAGTGCATCCTATAGGGACTCTGATATGGAAAGGTATCTTAGATGATTAGATGTCATACTTGAACCCTGACAAATAGATTCAAAGTGGTGAAATTAAAGCATCTAACTATAAATGAAGGAATCTCTGTCTGTCCTTCAATTTACTCGACAACCGTTCATCTGATTAACTTCAGGCTTGGTGGGTGTATAGCTGAGGCCCCAAGGAAGTGCAGAGTCGAGTGTGAAGGATGTTATTAGTGTTCAGAATGGGTATAACCATAAAAACAAAGCTCCTCTCGCTGCAGCTCCAAGCCTGCAGCCAGACAAGCTCCCAGAAAGCTGCAAGCAGCAATAGGCCTACCACAGACCAAACATTCAGCCCCTTCAGAGTGGTACATTTTGAGCAGACAGTGCACTAGTAATGTTAAAATAATCACTTGTACATATTTTTGTAATGTAAAAACTTCTACTTAAATTAAACTGTTCCTCATTTTGCTGACGACCTCTTGGAAGAGCCCAAAGGACCCCTGGGAGTCGCTGGACCTCACCTTGAAAACCACAAATCAAGACATCATGTCTACAGGCACTTCTGAGGTTTGAAGGAGGAGAAAAAACAAAATGAGTCCCACCCTTGTAAACCATGTCTCATTTCTACTGACCATCTTTCTCCTCATCTCTCTTGGCCATCATCGAACATGTCAAATCCTTGAGGTGATTGTGATTAGAGTTTTAAGTTTACTTATAAATCACTCAGAGAACAAAACTCAGAGCCAGCTCAGGAGAGAACTATGAAAATGGGTCCCTGATGGCAATGAGCTGGTCTTTGCGGAAAAAAAAAAAAAAATACAGCACAGAATATCGAGTTGTTGCCAAGGCAATGACATGGATCTCTCCTTGTTTTTTCTGGCATAGATTGATGATGTTATTCAGGTTTGCCTCTTATCCTGTGTCTGGGATGAAACTGATACTCCCGTAGGTCACTGCCATAATCATAACAGTTATTTTATTCTTTTATCCATCCATATACATCTAGTCTTACACGGCTTGTTGAACATTATGCTCTGCCATTGCCAAACACAAAGGGTTCGACATTGATCCAGGGAAACTGTCAAACACACCCACACAGACGCACGCACGCTCTCACACACACACACACACACACACACATACACACACAGCCATCATCAGACCTGTCATTATGAAGTCAGGAACTTACAGGCAGCATGCACGATACCCAAAGGGAAAAGCTCTGCATCTCGCACTGACTCATACTTTCAGCACGATGCAAGAGGAGGAAACGGCGCCAAGCAGCATATAGCACATACAAATTATAGATATGCTTTCAGATTCCAGATTTGGTGTGGCTGAACTTTCCCTCACCTCCAGAGACAGGGCAGGGGTAGAGCAGTAAAAACATTTAGCGGGCCAGGGAAATTCCTGCCAGGGATCCATGAGTGTCTTAATACCACAGGAATGCACAAGCAACATTTACATGACTGTCATGACAACTACACCAACGAAGCGAGACAAGCTAAATTTGTCCCGCGCACCGCTGCTAATGCTGTTGTTGTCGTTGCTGTTATCATTTCATTTTACAACCACAGACTTATCAGCATATCTTATGTGTTTTGAACGGTATCTAATACAGTTAAAGAGTACATAAACATGGATTAACCTCATGAAGTTCTGTTGGTTCGTAGTGATTGCAGCGATTTCGTCTGGGAGGAAGCAGGACAATGTGTGTGGTCTCTACTCTCAACAAGACTTAGGTTGACATGCAAACATCAAAAAGCCTAAACATGAATTACAGGGGAGCCAGCATGTGATTTAGGGTATTTGAATGTGACCTGTGATGATTATAGATTACAATTTTATCATGTAGTGCAATGCTTCACAGGAAGGTGGAAGGCCTATACAGTATACATTAACAAGATTTAAAGGAACACTTAACTCCCGGTATTATGATGACAGTGAAGAGTCATTACATTTCAAGCTATTAGCATGCAGCAGGGCACAAACCTCCGCCAACGCTAAGGAATCAGCGTCAGTGTTGGACTCTGTCCAATGCTGCTGGAGGACGCGAGAAAGTAATATGTCATATCTCAATATTGCTTTCTGTGGAAAGAAATGTCATATTACTGCTTATATTAAAGTCAATCATATAGACATTTTTGTTCACAGCTGAGAATTTACAGTACCAGACGCTGCCAGAAATATGATTCTGCAAGTTGAGTAACTGTAATTTTACAAACCAATTTTACATAAGACAAAAGCAAAGTACATTAAATTTAGTTACACCTTGAAGTGAGACTGTAACGGGAAGTTGAAATGAGTTACCCACAGAGCTGGTTATTTCACTCAGAGGAAATCTGCCCTAATGAGCCGGTTAACGGGCTTCATTCTGCGGCGCTGCTCCTTACATAACTCCGTGAGGGAACACCCTTGTCACAGCCAAGCAAGTATCAACAGAAAAACAACTTTGATTTGTTACACTGTTGAACTGCCGGCGCTGGGTGGATGTCTTCCAAAACTGCCTGTGTTTCTGTCTTTCTGTTTGTTTCTCAGATAGTTTCTGTATCAGCGAATAAAGATTTGTCAAGGCTTGCATGGATTTGTGGTTTATTTTGTGCTCTGCAACGCTCCATCGTGTCTCAGTTACGTCCACGGGTTAGATCACGAATTCTTCTGGCGGAGGGCCGATTGATCCTTCATCCTCAATTGTGATTCATATTTTATCTACTCTAACCCCCTCTCCCGGTGCCTGTGGATGTTTCCTAGTGTAGAGGATAAAACACGGCTCCCTTCCTCTATACCACTCTTCCCCTGTGTACTGTGCTCAGGCTTCAGGAAACCAAACACAACCTGGTCAAACACCCTATTAAATCTCTTAAATCGATTCAATTCTGTTTACTTTTCATACGTAGGCGAGTTGATAACACCATAATAACTCTGATATCATCTTTTGAAACTGTCACCATGCATGAGTGGTATATACAGTGGCTGGTACATATAGTAGCCAGGAATTTCCATTTCCAGCCCTCTCAGCTGATGAGCAGAGCAGTACAGCAAAGTCCATTATTAGCTGCTATACATGTTGGCTATCTGCCAGGCCCCTCTGGTAAGCCACTCAATGCGGTCAGTCACTAGCCAAAACCTGAAGGGTTCCCATGCCAAACAAAAACACATCAGCAAAGTCAATATTAGTCTTTTATACTGCCAACCAGCGGGAGGAAAAACAGTATAAAAGAAGGGAAAATGCCTCACAGGATATCTAAAGGCTGAATGAAAACACTTAGACAAGTAGGAACGTTGCCATAATGAAACCTGCGTTTGTGAAGTGCTCTCTCAGGTCGCAGCGTCTCCAGGGGGTTGTAACCCATCACACTCCTGCTCTCACTTCCGTCCATTCTCTCTCCGAGGTTAATTGGACAGTGGGGTAGCGCTTTGTCAGGATGTACGTGTAGGTCTTTGGATTCACTCACAAAGGGCTCCTCTAATGGAACGAGCAATTTCCTCTGATAACAGTGGTGGCGTGTCTCACTGACGAGACTCCCACCAGAGACTGGAGGAGGGTGCGCAATAAATTACCGTGCTTCAGCTGTGCAGTTTGAAGTTAAAAGAAAACCCACTCTGAGATACTTTTGCAATGCTAGCCGTAATCGATTTGTGGTGTTCAGCGCATTCCAAGGGTTATTTTGTGATGAAATGCTGCAATTTACTTTTCTCATGTACCCACTTGTCCTCAACCTGCCTCGTCTACTTCTACTTCAGCCAGTGAAATAGTAGAAATCTTTCCCAGAATGACTGTTGACAGCCTGGAGAGTTACAGGTTCTCTGTGCTGTGCCTGAGAGAGCAAAGTAGATTTTACTGTTTGAGAAAATTGGAGAGAGAACAATTCCATGGTGCTGTTCAAATTACAAAAAAGCTCTTGAAGATGGCGTTGTATTTTACATATCAAAGGACCACAAAGATGCAGGCTGTGGCTGCACTGCATTATGGTCTTTTAAGGCTGCTGTTGGTGGAGATATTTGTGTCTCTATCTCTTCTGTAATAATCTTTGCATGACTGTTAAACAGTGGTGCAAAATTGGTGAGAAGCTGTTGCTCTTTTACCATTTATTTAGATATTTCTGCTATCAAACTTCATTGTAACTTCACTGGAAATATATTGACATGATGTCACATCATCTACGGTTGACCAGTTCAGTGTTGTATGTTTGGCAGATTGTCAATAGCTGTTTAGGACAGTATCAAAGTTTTTTTAGGGTGGATTCTTCCTTTAAAGGAACTCTTCGGGGGAATAGATACAGCTTGTCTGTGTTATTTGGCAGGAAGAAGTTCCCAACGCAACTCCTCACCCCTGAGGGTTGTGTGTTATGTCAGGTATCCGTGTCATTGCTTTTGGAAAGAGCTGTTGCTGTTGAGTTTTCACATGTACATTTTTGGATGGTTTGAGCTCCACAAATGAATGATCATCCAGTCCCATTGTATATTGGTGCCAAGAGACAGGGAGGATCGTGGCAGACTAGAAGCCTCTCCAAATCACACAGAAACTATCTGCACTGATAGATTGCACAAGGGGTAAGTGGGAAAATATGTTGTATTTTGGGTGAACTGTTCCTTTAAATACAAATTCCACTACCAGTACGTGCACTCACTCGCACACCTATTTACTCACTCACTCACTCCCTCCCTTACTCACTCAGTCACTCTCCCAGCAGATGGATAAGGTGTTGTGTGTTCCAGCAGTGTTTTTGGGAGGTCTCATTGCCTGTGTGAGAAGTTAAGGACAGTCGACCTACAAACCATATGCAGCTGCCTGTCCAACATGTGGCTCAGTTAAAGTCTCACATTGACTGGAGGCCAACACATGTGTAGGACCCCAAGGATATGAATAAAAATCATAGAATTCAGTTGCAAAAGAGTGTACAGTTTATGAGTACTTACAGTGTGTTCTACCCTGCAAAAAATCTCCATCCTAACAAATCATTTAGTCTCATATTCAGTGTTCAAGTCTTGTTTTTCTTAAAGCAAGTGGGATGAAATAATCCCACTTGATCCCACTGTTAATCAAATTGTTTCCAGAATTTTCGTGAATTTTCATTTTCTTGATGGTAGTGACCCGATTTGCCTTATTCTGCCTTCTTCCAAAATATTTATATTTTTTGCCAGAAAAAAAACAAACATGAAACATGTGAAACTGCATTGGAAACAAGTGGGATTATCTTGTCCCAGTGGCAGATTTTTTCACTTGCTTTACGAAAAACAAGATTTTAAGCCTGAATATTAGAATAAGCTGAATATTAGATTAAATAACATATTAAGATGGAGATTGTTGCAGTGTAATGGCTGTTGGCCGGACAGTCTGTGTCTTTGCATACAGATAGAGGCCTGGCGTCATTATCAGTATGACACCCTTATGCGCACCCTTATTATATCTTCAGGATATCATAAAAATGTGTAATATGGTCCTGTGAGAGTCTGAAAGGATGTTTTAATTTGCCAGCTAAACTGAGGCATGGTAAGATCTAATAAACCAAAGTATGTTTGGTGGTTTGGTGTGCGTTTGTGAGCGCATGTGTGTGTGTGAGTGCTGCTTTTGGCTAGTTGGCAGTCCATTCACTGGCTGCTCTCCTCCCTAGAGAGCCATACTGGTCAAATCCTGCCAGGAGACCGTTTGACCTCAAGGATAGGAAGGGAATGTCATGGAGAGTTAGCTGAGTTGGTTTGTGTGTGTATGTGTGTGTTTGTGTCTGTGTGCTGCCTGTTTATGCATGTGTGTGAGTGCATGTGTTCTGGTGTATGTGAGTGCATCTGCGTGCAAGCCCAGTCACTTGTCTCGTACTGCACTGTGGTTGAAAATCCCTAAATGGCTCTTCACTCAGGCCATGGATTGTGGAGAATTTGTTGACACTGTCAGTCTCTCTAGCGCTCTCCACAGTGGGTCTAACAGCTGTTCGAAACACCAGATGGGGCCGCGATCCACACTCCCACTTGATCATGTAATAGTGATAACATTTCTCACTTCTTTTGACAACAAATTTATTTTCTCCAAAGGAGATGAGCACTCTCTGCCAAGAGTTTCCTACATGTTCTCTTTGATGCCGAGCAGCTGATATATGTTATATGTTCTTTGCACTGCCAGCATGTAGACCTCTTCCTAGCAGAGGAGCAACCCATCATGCTTCACCGTTAAACCTGCAGACAGGTACAGACCTGGCTGCTTTTTGAAGTGTTTGGACAGACAAAGCTTTCCTATTCTCAGATTTCTTTCCAGACTTTTTTCAGTGAGTTCATAGATGGATATGGATTTTTTTATGGTTACAAAAAACAATACACTATCAGGGAACAATTTTGGCAAGGGTAGTTGATAGGGATACAACACCACAAGCTGTATCGCAGGTCAGAGCACAGAGCTTGCTTGAAGAAAAGGGAATAAATAAAGGCTTAGTGTTCTGCTTCAGCGCTTTCTGATAAATGGTTATGAATCTCTTTGCTGTGGTCTGAACGTTGAGATGGGTTTTATGAAAACTGGATTTTCCCTTTTTTTCATAACCCAGGCACTCTGTACTTTGGGAGCACATGTTGTGAGAGAAGTGTGAATTTTTTTGCCCTGCTGTGCTATTCAGCAGTTTCCTTTAATCACAGCCAGAATCTTGTCTTAAATCAAAGGTTAATTCAGGTGGATTAAAGTTTTATGAAGCCAGAAGGTAAGCTTCACTCACCCAGACCCACTGTGTGCAGTCAGAGATTCGTAGGGATACAGAAGATGTGGGTTGAAGTTATTAAAGCAGAAGTCTTTTGTCAGAATAAATCAGCATTTTAATTCTCCCATAACCTCACACTGTCATTTTGATACATCACCAGTAGCTTGCACTCACCATTTTGGCCTTTTGAAATGACCGATTCCACTCCATAAAGCAGTGAATTATCACTGGTGGAAGGGTCCATTTCTCCCTGGAGGGGTTTTCACAGACAATTACTTTTTGACCAGCACAATGTGCTGCGGTCAGGACTCATGTTCTGGTCATGTTCAAAGGAGCACGTAAACAGTCCATGGCAGGCTTTGGTAAAGCTTTACGGTTGTTCATTTGATTTAAACAGAGCAGATTAACCTTATGACACCATGGCAGACACAGTGGACCTGTGGCAATATGTTATCTAACCACACAAATACTGTATGTTCATGTTGACAGGGAAGAGTCAGTAAAGGCTTACAAGTCATGAGATCTAAAAACGACTTGACCATGATTTCCACTGATCTCTTAGTCTTTTCCCCCTTATATGCAGTGTCTTGCTGATCAGTAACCCAATAAAGTAGCTATGCAGGATGTAGAGACATTCTTGTGGCACACGTCCTTAATCATACTCCTCCTTCTCACGGATATCCTGCCACCACATGGTCACCCAATGCTCATCCTTAATGAAAGCACACACAAACACACTCCCCATCAACACACACTGGCAGGAAAACATCCCTGATTGGGACAATCAGCCTTGCAGAGGGAGGTGACCTTCATCACACCCTTCCCTTTTCATTTGTGGACCCCGACCATGGCGACATAAAGCCCAGGAAGGGAGCGGCTGCTGGGACACATGTTCCTCTCTCCTCCAGATCATCAGAAGAAGCGGGTTGATCTCTGTCTGTTTGCTCAGGAGGCTAGAGTCAACTACTGCCGGAAAGTAGAAGGAACATTTTTACCAAGATAATACAGCGAGTCTGGAGCTGCCCCAAGCTCTTAATAATCAACTGCTGCACAGGAAGCAGAATACACAGCGCAGCACTGGCTCTGCTCCTGTTCCGGTCTATTATAGCAGAGGTTAAGGGTCAGATAAACCTGACATAGTCATGGTTACAGGCTGCTGCTGTATTCAAAATGTATGCATCTTGAGGAACCCTTAAAACGTATATAGGAATTCTTTCCTACATAGAATCAACACACCATGTTCCCTGCAGATAGGGAAATGTATGATCGGCATTTCAGGTTTTTCATTTGGACTGAGCTTGCTATTTATTTGCCTGCTAAGTCAAATTAATAGCCAGTAAATGATGCACTTCAAAAATGCCTTAAACAAGTTCAAACATGTTCAACACATATATGCTGTTAAGCTGTTAATTAGCCACCTGCACAGACTAAATCTGGTCCCCTAGGAATAAAACACAACATGCTGATGAAGCCACATGCCAACCCATTGAAATAAATTGTGAAAGCTTGTGGGAATATTATAAGATGAAAAAAAAAAATATTCATCAACAAAAAAAGCATACCTCATCTGAAATATAATATAGATCATTAAGAGTCCTGCAGTTTCAAGTTTGTTGTTTTAAAATGGCAAAAGTGCATAATTATCAAAACCCCATGAACACAGACTGTGAGCCATAATAATTTGGAATTGAGTCATCTCCCACTTTTATCAGCACCAGGTCTAAATTTTCGTATTGTGCTGTTGAAAGGGTGTTTCTTGCTTGTCTTCACAGATGACTGATTTCCATGAACGCGTGTAATGAGAAATCCTTCATCAACAAGCTCATTAGCACTGCACAGTGTAATTCATTCATAAGATAAGCTATGAAGAAGCAGAATATGCACCTACATACACTCTTGGGTCTTGGTTGTCCACATCAATTTTGAAAGCTTTGCCATTACATTTATGGCAAGACCTTACTTCTTTTACTTCAGTGTGAAAAAATGATGAGGTGATATTTTTAGAGAGAAATAAGGCACAATACAGAATTCTCTTATGGCAGTTCATCTGAAACACTTTTACCGCTCTACTGCCTTTATTTTTGATTTATTTACAGTTCACACAATGATATTTTTTCACTCTGGAACAAAGATTGGACAGCTAAAAATGATGCATCTTGCAGATGTAAAGTTTTTGTTTTACAATTTGCATTATTTCTTAGTTTTTGGAAAAATGTACAGATCTAACTCTTAAGGAAACTATGTGGATACACCTTAAATACATTTCTGACTTGAACTTTTTAAACAATGATGTCAGAGAACATGTTAGGGATGAGTGAAAGAGAATGGCTGGACAGCATCCTGGAAATGAGGGCAAGTGACAGTGGAAAAAGTCACATTCCTACGCTGTTGCTCCTCAACTAAACCAAAAATCCATTTTAAAAGGGGCCTAAGGTTGACAGAAACAGTGTGCATGGTGTTACGGCTGTTTACTGTAAAGGCAAAGAATGTGTTTAAGTGTCAGGCACAACAGGAATGACCCCTATTAATGGGAACAGCCTCATCACTGTGACCCCAATAGAAACAGTTGAATTCATCGCTCCCAGATTCTTAATTTGCTCAAAACGTTGTGAACCTTCCGTGGGCCCCAAGCTCTTCAGATCCATAGTGGTATTTTCTAAAGAGTGCACACGTGTTACTGTATGGACAGACCAATAAAACTTAGCCCCTCACCCTTGGAGATTATGTGGTAGTGGTCCATAAAATGACTGTCATGGCCTCAAGTTTTTTCTTTTTTTCCTACTTTCCTCAGAGGCTCTTACTTAAGGCCCCCATTCACTATGAAGATCACTTACTCTGTCTGAGCCCTGTATAAGAATAACACATCATCGTCCTCTCCTCCGTAGCACACCATGCCACCAATGTTTTTGTCGTAGCTGCAGGAATGCAAGGCGCAGGCAAAACTCATAAATGTCAGTTTCTATTTAACCACACTTGCAATACATGAGCAGGCCCGAGTGGGCTGAGCCACATGAGAGTGCCACTTTAATTTTTAAAGCGTCAGTTTTCACCTTCTTGTAAATCTCAATAACTTTAGGCGCCCATCTAAAATCATTCCAACTATTTATAAAGACTATGTGTCAGAGAGGTAGAGGGTGTAAAACAACCATTGCAAAATACAACCATAGCAATCCTGTAATAAATAAAAATAAAGAACTATAAAAATGTAAACTTGTAAACTCCTTTAGGACCACTTTAGCCAAACAGTGCAGTGGAAGCTATATTATAGCCCACCATAAAGTATGATTATATTGCTATAACTGTAAGAATACAGAATACCCAGGCACACTATAAGTCTTGGCTGGAATATTATGGGGTTATTATAGTGATTCGTCTCCAGGGGGGAAAAAGCAGGGTGGTGGGACTCCCGTTCAACATCCATCTACACTCAAATTAAAACAACTTTTAGAGGAGATGACAGTTTATCTGGTCGAGGAGCTTCTTTACAGTCTGTATGTCAAGGACAAACCAATTGAGCTGTGCGCCATCTAGTGCCATTCCTTGTGTTCAGCAGCCACACTTTAACTGTGAGAGGCGGAAGTATGAGGCCTCTTATTTAGAGTTGCGTCAAGCTAGCTAGAGTAAGACCCGATCAGTGGTGATTTTGCCTTCAAATAAAGGCGTGATATTTGACACTGCTGGGAAAACAAAACAAAACAAAACATTTTTTAAAATCATAGTTCCACAATACATAATAATAGATAAATCAAACACTAAATTTATATCAGACATCATTGATGAGGTTTCTACTACATGATGAAAGCCTTTTTCAGTCTACCTCAGTTGTTACTAAAGACTAAAAGATACTTTAAGGAAAAGCATAATTTCTTTTCTTTTCTTTGTTACTTTTTTATTGTATCTTGTTATTTTATTTATTTGTGCTACATATAAACAGTCCAATTAAAGGTGAATTCTGCATCTTCAGTTTTGCACTTTTTGACACTCAAAATAGAAAGATTTTTTAAAAAATTATTATTATAAAAGCCAATATGCGGTTGAGTTTTATTTTGAAGGTTATCAGCGGAAGTTTAATATTATATTCCAGCTGACTTGACGCTCGGGTCCAATATTTACTTCAGTGACTATGGACACACAGGACATAAGAATCTGTTGTAATCTGTCCTCAGGTAGCTCTTCTTCCACAAGGGCCTAACCCAGACCCGGGGCCTGGCGCTTGTGTCCTAAGGTAGCCGGGGGTCAACAGTGTTGAAACCACGTGACACAAATACAGGAAATGAGTGGGAGTCGCGCCGTCTCTCTCCTGCACCGTGCGCTGTGTGTCAGCCTGCGGAGTGCATGCAGACAGCAGAGCAGAAGCATGGCTTACAGTGCGAAGATCGGCCCGTCCATCCTGAGCAGCGACCTGTCCTGCCTGGGCAGCGAGTGTGCGCGGATGATGGAGTGCGGGGCAGACTACCTGCACCTCGATGTGATGGATGGGTGAGTCTGTTAGTACATACCACGACTTGTAATAATAATGCTGTGGACAAGTACATAGATCAGCTAACACGCATGCTAGCACGTTAGCTAACAAACTGACTGGGAAGTTAGTATGTGAGAGAGCTAAAGTTAGCCAACATCAACAAGCTAAGCTAGCTTGCCAAAAGTCAAACCGGGAGAGACGTTATTGATGTCACTGGGTTTAACCGGCTTAGCTATGTCAATATGGAGGATTTCAAAACCACTCGGGGTCAGAGTTAGGCCAAACCTTAGGCTGTCTTCTAGGGCTTAAATAATAGTCTTGTTCTTCCTGCTCGATTTGACATTTGTGCCAACTTCCTAGCCACACTTGTGCAAGACATTGGTTTGTAATGCTGGCTGACAGAATTTCACCATGAGCTGCAAGTTTCAGTTAAATGTCTGATTTTCTTTTTCTTTGAAGGCATTTTGTCCCCAACCTCACATTTGGCCACCCCATGGTAGAGTGCCTAAGGAAGTCTGTAGGCCAAGACCCCTTTTTTGGTGAGAAGAAAACAACACGACACAAACCTTCACTGCTATTGACTCTGCTTCACAATCAGTGATGGATTCCTGCTCTTTCATTGCAAACTCTCATAGAACTCAAATAAATGATCCTGTTTAGGTTGTAACAAATCATGCATTTTTCAGCTGTGCAGTAATTTAACACTGTGTATGTTAATGGTGCAGATATGCACATGATGGTGTCTCGGCCAGAGCAGTGGGTGAAGCCTATGGCTGCAGCAGGAGCCAACCAGTACACGTTCCATCTAGAGGCTACCACCAACCCTGGAAACCTGATCAAGGAAATTAGAGAGAGTGGCATGAAGGTGAGAAAAGACCGAATGTAAAGCAGTGTAGGCTTACAGAGAAATGACTAGAGGATCATTTAGAGGGAGTGCGGTAGGATCACCAGAGATGTTCTCAAATTATTGCACACTGTGTAAACTAAAGCCTGAATTGACCTGAATTGCCCCTTCATATTAACATATTGGTTGATATTGGTTCCTTTATTAACACTTTATAGGTTGGCTTGGCCATAAAGCCTGGTACTACAGTCCAAGAGCTTGCACCATGGGCTAACCAGATTGATATGGCCCTGGTCATGACTGTGGAGCCTGGCTTCGGAGGACAGAAGTTTATGGAGGATATGATGCCTAAGGTATGAAGAAAGTGTACATATGTAAAAGCTATTGATTTATTTGGTTTGCATCTATCCTATAACACACTGCATGTCAAATGGTAACAGCTATACTTAGAAACTGAGCGATGCTGCGTGATGCCTCTGCAGTCCTGCTAAGATTATTCTCTTGTACACGTGGCATTAGTCAGGCCTTGAGGCTTTGTTTCATCTCTGTGTCACTGACCCAGGTAAGCTGGCTGAGGAGCCAGTTCCCCTCACTGGACATTGAAGTAGATGGAGGTGTCGGCCCTGACACCATTCATAAGTGTGCCGAGGTAGGGAATACAAATGGACTCATGAGCCTGATCAAATAACAACCAAAGTTTTAATGTGTGAAAGTGTGTGAGTCTCTCTTACAATGTGTGTCTATCTGTCTGTCTAGGCAGGAGCCAACATGATTGTGTCGGGCAGCGCTGTGATAAGCAGTGACGACCCTCGCTCCGTCATCGCCCTTTTGCGCACCGTGGTCGCCGAAGCAATCCAGAAACGCTCGCTGGACCGCTGAGGTGTCCTATTTGTGGAAGTCCCCATGGCGATGCCCTGTACCACAGCAACCAGCGGGACAGTTTCTATGGACATTTCTGTCTCTGTCAGAGGTCAGGGCCGGGGGCTTCTGCTGAGGCACGAGCTGGTAGCCAAATCCAAATCACTGTGACGGAGTGAAGCTGGGCTACAACTATAGAACTTCACCCTGCTCTGCCGCAATCTCTTCTCTGAACAGTTAGCTCGCCGCGGGTCCCAGCATGGGAGCAGTTAACATTTGAGGATGAGCTGAGGTTTCGCTGGTTTCATATCTGTAAACATTCCCGAATATTTTTTTGACTCATACTGTATGTTTTAATGGATGAATGAATGAATGATAGAATTAAAATAAAAAATCCTAAGGAGCACTGTATTTAGCATATTTTTTGTTAAGTAGTTTTATGAGGTTAAATACCAAGTCTGTCCAAAATTATCTTCAGCTTCACATTTTTGGTCCCTTTGTTGTTGAAACAGAATCATGTCTAAGCATATATAGAGCAATTTCCATGAAATTAGGTTTTATAGGTAAAAAATAAAATAAACTAGGGTTGCTGGAGTTGAGTCTGTGCACTTTGACCCAGACAGCAGTTGATGCAACTGAAATGAAGAAGGATTGTTTGCAGAGCTGTGAACATTCAGAGCTCAGTTTTACTTTTTTCAGAAACTGCAGTAGAGTTTTGTCTTGGTCAGTAAATCAGTGTAAAAATAGTGTGAACAGAATCAAAACTGATCTATTCTACATGCTAAACCACTAACTGTGAGGAGAAGTGATGGTATTATCCACTGCTTCTCTGAAGTTACAAAATCAATGCACAAGACCAAATTCTGGTCTGTGTAATCCTGGTTGTTTCAAAAGCAGCTATACAATTTTTAATAATAAAACAAGGCTGTGTAATTTACTTTAGAGAAATCTCCAGCTGTGAAAAAAATTTATTTGGAAACATGAAAAATATTTAATAGAGTCAGTATGAATAATGCATAGAAAAACAAACCTTTTGAAACAAGTTTGTGCTGTCATCATTTACCACTGTTTCCTTTTTCATACACTAGATGGCGAATTTGGGCAAAAAAAAAATACAGGGGAATGTGAGAATTCATGTTACTCCCATGTCCACGTTTAATTTAAATTAATTTAATTTTATATATTTAAAATTTGTACCCATAATGAAGGTGTTGATGAGAAACATTACTATGATCTGTGATGCCATAACTAATGGCCTGAACTGGTTTGAGCCTTTCTCGTCAAATAAATTGGGCTTTGCTTGCAACAAAGGGTCACTGCTGAAGCTGAAAACAGTGTCCACTTATTTTTTTTGATGAAGGGGTTATTTATGGAGAATTGTTGATTTTACTTGTTGAATATTTTGAATAAATAATTCAAATTACAAATCATGAATTTTGAGTGCCAGGGTGGCAGAGAAAATGGCTCAATTAAAGTGGAGCTAAAAGGCTTTTGCAGGTGCTCAATGATATGGATATCTATCTATCTATCTATCTATCTATCTATCTGTCTATCTGTCTGTGTCTGTCTGCACTAAATATATCTACATGCATGCATGCAGATTTATAGTGGTATTTCCTCTTATTTTTTCCACAGATGTGAAAAGTAAAATTAAACATAACAGACTTTTACTGTCTAGCTGGTTTTCATAAATATATTTTTTACAAAATTGTGTAGTCGTTTATCAAGTGAATTGTGTGCAGCAATGGGTTCAACTTTGATGCCAAAGACCATGTAGATAGAGAAGTAATAAATGCAAGCTCATGGGGAAGTTTGTTTTTCATATGCAATTTGTATTGAAAGTATTGCATTTGTTCCAGGTTTGTTGAACCAAGCTGCAGTTTGGAGTCCTCCCTTTAGGACGACCAGAGAGAGTGAAGACATCTCTCATCTCTCTGTCTGCTGCAAGAATTCCCCCTGTCAATGAGAATCACCCATGACATACTTCAAACTGCAAGCAGCTCACCCTCAATAATGCAACACATGTCTCGGAGGCAATTCACAGACCGTTGAAATATTGATGTCAGAAATCTGTATTTTCATAAAATGGCAAATAATCTCATGATGAGACCAATTCCAGAGTCACCAGGAATGATTTATCGCTCATGAATGATTGCATCGGCGTGTATGGAGTTTGTCCATATAGACTGAGATGTGCTCATGTGGAAGGATAGTTGGTTTCTGTATATGATATGTGCACTTGCACAGTGTGTGGAAATCTCTGTGACGGATGTCTTTCCTAATAGAGGATGGCAGGCGTTTTGTATACCCGTGTCACTGCTGCCTCTCATAGACGGGCACAATTCATAGCGTGAGGGAGTGGGGAGCACCTACACACTATGCACACTCCTTAAGCCATGTAGCGGTCTCATTACCGTTTAACTGACAATAGTTGTTTCTATCCGGATTATCTTGCATCATTCACACACCATTACCAGACGTCGTTCATTATAGCAATATAAATGCAGAGAAAATGCTAGCAGCAGTGGAAATTAGCAGTCTCCTGGCCTGGGTTGATCAAACGCTGACTAGCACTCCCCCTCCACCCTCAAGCCAGCACACTTAAACATCCCAAGTTACATGTCTACGGTGCCCCAACTCATAAATCAAAGTTTCTTATCAGAAAGTTAGTGCTCCGGTGCCATGGCAACCACATCCAGAGGTACTGTCATTTGCTGTTTAAAAGCAATGATAGATGGGGGATGGCACAGAGACACACATAGCAGGGAAGGATAGGGATTTCTCAGCAATTGGCCTTTCCTCTTCATTATAACTCCCAGTCACGTTTCACAGCGTGGCAGTGAGCATGCACATGAGGAAACCTCACCTCAACACATTCACACAAACACACACACACATGCATGCGCATGCACATGCACACACACACACACACGCTTGCACACACGTAGAGGGAGAGAAAGAGAGCAGATAATTACAAGCCCAGTAATGATCTTACACCAAACATGAGTCAGATAGCCGTCACGTGGAGTTTTTGATCTTCAGAGGACTGCAGTGAGGGAATGTCTGACTCTGGCAGGGGTGTGTGGAGATTTTCACACAGCAACACAAGGTGCACAGCCAGGCAGTGAGGAGGGCTGCAGCACGGAGCAGCGGGCCTCTCCAGAGCTCACCTTATGGGACCACGGGGGCCACTCGTGCACAGGGAGCACATGCCACCACAGAGAACCTGGCGTGAGTTGGTGTAAAAACCATATTCGGAATTTGCACTCGGGGGTTTTGGGGTTTTCGTGTTCTCATGTTCTCCTCATATTCATGATCGTGAGAGATGACTCACTGGATGAGGAAGCCCTTGTATGTTACATGCTGTCAAATATTCAAAAGACTCATCCGGAGACACTGTTTGATGTAGCTACTTGTCCCCGGGGAACGTGGTTTTTACATGCTTCCTCCCCCTTTTTTTTCCTCCTCTCATCTGGTTTCGCCTGGCACCTTTCGCTGCCTTTTATTTTGTCCCGTCTATTCCCTGCTGCTTTCCCTTTGCCTCGTCCATGCCTCTCCCTTCCCTCTCCCTGGGTTCATTATGAGGTAGAGCTATGTCTTTCCGCTGCGCTCCCCATCTTGAGCACTAAAAGCACATTACCAAACTCGCATCGCCTGCTCCCGCTCATTCATAATTACCCAGCGTCCCACAGGAGAACAAGAAGCACATCACTGATTAGCTCGCTGTTGTTATCGCCTTTACTTATGCATAAAGGCCTCATCTGATTGAGTGTGCACAGTCTTATTAACAATTAAAAAACAACTTGCTTAGAATAACATTACAAAAGATCTCTTGGCCCTGCGGCAAGGTAGGATACAGTATCATGCATAACAGAGCTTTTGATCCACAGAGGGGGGTATAGTGTCATAGGGTAACTATTTGTACTGGCTGTCCAAAAGCCTGGAGGCACATCATATATTATGAGCTTGTCATTTTTACAGTGTAATTATTCATAGGGTCTTACTGTAAAGCAGCAGCATGGAGTGGCAGGCTTGGGAAGGATCAGGGATCATGCTGGAGGTACAACATCTCAGTGCCTGTTCTTTCAAAAGTATCATGGTGCTAATATTATCTTTGCTCCATTTGCTCCCATTTAGGGCTGGGTGATATATCAATGTAATGTCAATAATGTAATTTTGTGATTTGATATGAATGTTATTCCTGGTTTTAAAGGCTAAAGGGGTGCTTGGTCATCATATCCACATTACTAATGATTGTTTATCAAAAATCTTGCGTGTAAATATCTTATGAAACACCAATAGTCATCCCTACAATATTGTCACAATGTCAGTACTGCGGTATTAGGTCAAAGATATCATGATATTTGGTTTTGTCCATATCGCCCAGCCCTATATGCCCAACAGTGTATAAAGTGTCTGCTAACCCCAGCCTTGAATAGTGAAAATTCCTCCATGCATTGACCTCACCCTGCTGTGAGCAAAGTGGGAATAAAACAGCCTCGTCTTGGCTGAACTTCCCCCAAGAATAATGAGTTTGCGGGCTCATTCCTCCTCTGAGGTATTTAAAACTTCACCATGATCATTTTGCTGTCAGAGAACAAACAAACCAAAACAAAAACAATGAGAGTGTGTCTTGTACAGTGAATGAAGACTGAATCCCCAGTTGTTTGCAGGGTTTAGAGAGTGGAGGAATTGAGTGCAGAGCACAACTGTAGAGTCTCATGAGAGCGCTGCCTTAGCTGCAACCTTAGCATCAGTTTTGCCTCATCTGAAGCAGAGCCAGTGGAAACACACACATGATTTTAGTGTTTATCAATTATGGATGGGATGAGAATGTTCCAGCTATGTGTGCGTGTCAGTGTGCGAGTGTGTAAATTTTTGTGTGTTTTGTAATCCATAATAAATGAGATGGGACCATCAGTGTTTTTGTTGTTGAGCTGTCAGAAGATGAGTGTGGGTGTTTTGTGCTGCTTGTGACAAGTGACGTCACACACACACACACACACACACACACACACACACACACACACACACACACACACACACACACCCCAGTAAATGGTGTGAACTGCATGGTCTTTGTATGCTAATCACCAGGAAACTCAAACATTAACTCCAGTGATCCACTCCTAACCAATAGGCCCTTAACACCGCTATTGATCTCTGTTTTTCTGGCAGCATTTGCACTGAGAGCACCACACTGGAGATCATTGACTACTGCTGATGAATCAATAGCAAATTCCCGTGACGTTCTCAGCAATACAGCAGGCACATTTGGTTTCATTCTCTCCCTCTGCCTTAACCCGCTGTGGTAAGACAGACACGACTGTTACAGTTTGTGCGCTAAAGGGATTTCTACCACATCGACTCATCCTTACATCACCGGTTGACTCATACCATACAAATAATGCACCTAGCCGAGCAGAGGCCTCAACAGGCCAATCAGAGTCCATGAGCTGCTGTTCCTCTGGACTGTCTCCCTGATGTCTTCACCTGTGAGAGCAGAACAACCTCTGAGTCCGTCTTGTACACCATGGGTTCTGAGTATTATATTCCCTGGTGGTAAATCAATAGACACATTTTTTGTATGCCAGCAATGCAGCCTGTTGGATGTTCTTGCTTGTATACTGTTGATCTCTGTACCCATCATTATGGATTTTTCTCTGCCTCCCTCCTTCAGGCCTGGTTGTAATGCCCCCCAGCTCTCTGCAGTGGAAGCAGGGGAGACATGTCCCGTCTTTCCCTTTGTATTCTCCTCAGCTCCTCCTCCTCTCTCACCGGTAATAAATCATCATCTGTTCGCCTGAACGCTGCCCTGGCGCTCTGGATCGTTAAGTACTGTCTGCCCATGTGTGCCCTCTGGTATCTGCATCCTCTGCGAGGACTATGGATTTGTGAGTGTTGCTTACTTTTATGCAAAACAGCTCTCTCCATATAGGGTGCGTGCTTTAGAAAATGGAGATGGAGAGCGGGAATCAGAGAGAAAGTAGGACAGAGAGCTAGTGCTCAATTGGGGGAGCACTCAAATGTTTTTGCATACTGTGAAGTTGTGACGGCGCCGGCTGACAATAACATCAACAATATCAGTATGCCTGCTATCAGTCGTAGCAGTGTCAACAGACCTATCAGTGCGGCGGCTCTGTCAGCACAGACAGATATTAGATTGTTTTGTTAAAAGTCGGCCAGAAGCCCTTCAGGAGAACCTGCGTGCATCACAGAGACCTGAAAATGATCCGCTAACCCCACATCCATCATTGTGACACACCAAAATATGATTTTTCCTGCAGTGAATGCTATTTTCCCTCTGCGTCACCCTGAGTTATGGAGAGGGTGATGGGATTTGGGCTTAGCCCCGCTGGTGATGGGGGTTGTGTGTGCGTAAATGTGAGTTAATGTTCGTGGGAGAAAGAGTCTGTGAATAGTGTTTATGAATAGTGTGTATGCTGCATGTGAGTTGCATGTCTGAAGGAGAGAGTTCATGTGCATCTGGATGAGTTATGAAGGGTGAGATGTGATTTGCTGAGCCCATCAAAAAGAGAGCGGTTAGGCTAGAGGAGGCCTCTCTGAGCATCATTTATTCCTCTGACATGCTGCACCACTGCTTGTTTCACTCACACACACACTGACCCAATTGGACATGCAGAGTAAATACAACCACAAATTTTTTAAGGGGCTCAGAGGTCAACATCCCATGCTGACTCCACAGTGCCCTGGAGCATGGGCATTAACCTCGAGTGCATGGTTGAAGCAACAAAAACTAAGTGGGTGGGCAGCCTGCTGGCAGCATCTTGGTTCATCTTGGTTGGACTAAAGCTGTGCTCATATGGCACTTTCAATAGGTCAACACCAAGTACTGACAAATGCAAAATGGTTGATAGGGAAACACAGGGCTTTTGCACTGAATGTATTTTATTGCAATAAACTGACAATAGCAAAGTGCCTTTCTGATGTTCACAACTGTAAATATTTGATAGATCAAAAGAAAAAAAAAGCAAACCATGGTCATACAACAAAAAAACACAAGATTTTATTTAAAAACGCTATGGCCTTCCTTTTTATTTCAGTGCACTATTTCTCATAGATAAAAAAATGAAGATAAAAATACATCACTGGAAAAAAAAGCAGCACTGGCTGAACTCAACACATCACCACAAAGTATTTTACAGCTAAATCTGGAGCCGGCACACAGCCACTGCATGCAGCCCTCATAACGCAGCTACAACACTGTCAGAAATGTCTGGAGGATGCTTGGGAGGCAGCTAGGGGGGGATGGTATTATTATTACTACAAAAAACACCATTCAGAGTTCAGAGTATGACTGTACAGCTCCAATGACGGCGGCGGCACTGCGACATCACACACCAAGGCCACGCCCTCCACTTCCTGCATCAAGTCTAGAACGGAAAAATGTGTTGGATTTTGAATTTTTCTTTTCCTTTGCCCTTCAGGATTAAGTGTTGGAACAGTCGTACAGTTAGAGGTCACTGTTGTCATTAGAAGCACAAACTGCAGATATGGCAGCTATTCAGTGGCGATGATTCACCCACGTTTGCATAACTGGGAAGGTTCACAATCTGTAAGAGGCAACCATATCAATCAATAACAAAGTCCCAGAGTTTTTGCCTTTGAAGAAACTGAAATCAGCCTCCTATTAGCAGTTATTAACAATGCAAGTCAATACATATCCTTTCAAGCAGTTCTATTACTATTTCTTGGTATTAATATGACCTAGAAGTACACAAAATGGCTCGCTAGCAGTTTTTATGTAATAGTTCCTCTGGCTTGCACTAGCGTTGCAATAAATAGTAACAAGAGGCTAAAGCCAGTTTTTCCAAAACAAACGCCCTGGTGCGAAAACACTTTGGATATTTTTACACTCGAGTTGGAGGCAAGATTAATGATCAGTAGGATGGACTTCTAAACACTGAACCTTCCCTTTCACTGACCAGATTGCTTGTAACTGCACTCACTGCACATGCATCACATACTCTTTTCCAACCCCTCTGACTATTATAGCATCGCCGGTACTCCTCCTGGAATAGTGTCGGGATCCTGGGAACAGACTGGTCAGCTTGGCAAATATGAACATGAAAAAGGGTGGAAGTGGAAAGGTCATACTCTGGCTGGATGCTGGACTGTATTAGTGTCAAGTATAATGTACTTTTGGCTTTTTGACTCAAAACCGTTTAATGGATGAAGTGCTGCGTAGGAGCAAAGCAATAACAAAAACAAAACGAAACAAAAATGAGCAAATTCAAACACAATTGACAAAGCCCAACCTTGAAACAGACTACTGTACACTTCACAGGTTCAAAGCACATCCGAAATTGGCAGTCAAATATTGTATGTGAAGAGGAACTCGGCTTTGCATTGACTGCTTGCTCAGGAAGTGGGGGGTTCTGGCATTGCTCTGTCACACAAACACAACGCTCAAGAGTTCAAAGGTTACAAAACATCAAAATGCCTCCTGCAATATTGTCATGCAATATACATGTCGACACGATTGAGACAAGAACGTCCAGAGTTTTCGTTTTTTCAGTCTGGCAGTGAAAGGGTTAGCCCAGGTCGGGTAGAGGCATTTCACACCTCTCCTGGCTGCTGCGTTCCAGGGAATGTGACACAGATTTTCAACCCTTTTGCCTTGTGTGAGGGGAGCTGAGGAGAGAGAGTCCTCAGCCAGAATCCATGATTGGGAGACGTTTTAACAGTTCAGTTTTAACTGTCTATGCATTCTATGAAGATCAAACATCCTAGCTAGGTGTTACGGTACATTTCAATAAATAAACGCGACTCAAGCAAAAGATCCATTTTTGTCTGTTCATCTATTGTACATGTGAAGCTGCAGTAATTTTTCAATATAAGTATAGATATACAGTGTTTTGACACTGACCAAACCTGACAATCTGGTATGAAATGCTACAGACTGCAATGCGCAGGACAAATCTAGCATTTCTACATCTACCACATTGCCAACACACAGGCTATTGACATAATCTGCTTGGTGCAGTTGCCTGGCAACACAAGCAGCACAGTTCTTAGAGAATTTCAAAGCAAAAAGAACATGTTAAAAAGCTATGCAAAGTACCAGTAGTATAAAATAAATTAAAAAAATCTTTCAAATAAAGACAAAAGTCAACATTTGCCCATCCCCACCCAAATTTGTTCTTACATTATGTAGGTAACGTTTCTGTTTTCGAGTGTTGGTTTAGTAAATTTTCCATACAGTAGTGTATGAGCCACATGTACACAGACTAGTAATTTTCTGTGTGGCTCTTAACAACTCAGTCATTTTTGTTTTTTGAGACTTTGATTCTAATATCTTTTCACGACAGGGCAAAGTGGTCACATTGGGAAAGTTGTGCAAGAATTCAGTTTCAGTTAGTAACCCCCACTGTGTTATCTAAGCAGTACAACTCAACTGATTCAACAGCGTAAAAATCGCCCTTATGCCTACAAGGCCCATAATCCCACAGCAGGAGGCCGGCAGCCATGTTTACAGTGTGCCTTGGAACCAATCGGCTTTCCCCCTGTCATTAAACTTCAGACGTTAGTTGCGAGAGGACAGCATGGTACAAGGAGGTCTTGGCACTGAAAAATCCCTTATGTCAAAGTATATCCTCAGCAGGAGAAAGCTGTTCATTT
>OMKZ01054649.1:1325-11515 GCA_900302535.1 Neoniphon sammara
AACAAACCTACATTATGCTTTATATAATATATATTTTACATTTAAGATCACAAGATGTTTGAAATTGTCATATGAATTTACTGGATTATCAGTCTTGTTTTAGCTTAGAGTTTATTCAATTTGATTGTCACTGAGTACAATAAAACATAGTTTTAGCATCTGACAAGTAGGTGCAAATAGCAGTATAAAGTGCCATTCTTCAGTGACATCTGAATGAATATGGAAAATATATAGGCCTAAATGTACCGTTGGACAGTACAGGTAGTAGTACATAAGAATTAATATCATACACTAATATGATCACACATCTTGAGTGAATTTGCAGGTACGTGGCCGAGCTAACATGGACTTAGGAGTTACACTTTGTTGAATTTTGAAGAGTTGCCAGTGGAGGCTGCGTGGCTGAAGGAGGAGCCATGGTGCTTCTTGAGACCTTCACACAATAGCCAATGTCAAAAAGACCTTGAACAAGACATTAAACTGCTACTGGCTCCTTGGGTGCCACTTGATATGTAGTGAGGAATAAAGGGATTCCTACTGAATTTACACTGCATATTAGACACTGAGTCAACTCCATCAGCTATGCCAGTACTACAGAAGAGGTCAATTTGACATCCAGAGTATATGGCATTTTGTTTATGCTAGTGTGCATCACTCTTGTATCCATTGTGGTGTTGTTTGTGGTAGTCAGAAAGTGAGTCAGCCAGAGCATCAGCTGCCCCAGAGGGATGTGTTCACAAAGCACTTTGGAATAGGAGGCAAAGTTGATATTACATTTCATTTTATTAGGTGACGCACAGAGACTGAGTCAGCTGAAACACCAGGTATGCCAGGGGGAGCCTTTCATTAGCTCTTGTCACTGTTTAAGAAATAGTTTGTATTGCATATTTCTGGTAGTATTATATAATTTTGATTTGGATCATTATTTACTGTCTGTGGCTATCAGACACAGAGTCAGCTAAATGCCACAGGGGTATTTTCCAAAGAGGTGTTTTAAAGTAAGAGTATTCAGTGTGACATGCAGTTTGTGCTGTGTTTTATTGACAGGGTGTATGTCATTATAGCAGCTATTCCACTGCAAATGGCTGATTAGAGCCTGAGTCAGCTAGAGCATCAGCTACACCTGCAGGGGCCTTGCAGAAAAGGAGGGGTGTGTTCAAATGATGAAAACAAGGATGCTGCAAAAGTGAGAGAGTTTTATAAAGTTGAGAACAGATTTGGAGTTCTTCTCGGAGGGTGTTTTCACATATAGTCCTTTTTAAATGAACCAAACTCAGTCCTCTTTAAGGGAACCAAATAGTGGACCGACTGAAATAGAAGTCAGTTCTTTTTGTGTCCACACTGAGAACAGATTTTGCACTCTGATGGGATCTCAGTCCACTTACTCTTCACAATACAGCTCTTTCAGAACTCAGACCCTTGTGGCTTTGCATTGTGGGTAGTTTTTGAAATTCGCCAACAGAAATAGAGAAGCTGATAACGGAATTGCTCAAATCACATCTGAACACAAAATGTGGCTAAATAGGCTACATAGGCTACATGACAAAACATTCATGCATACTCTTAATTGTAGCCTATAATGTGTTCTGACTATTTGTGTGCTGAAGTAAGAGGAAATAGACCAAAAGCATAAAGATCTATTTAAAAAAAAAAAAAGTGAAATGTAGTGATCTGAGATCAGTTTGTTTTGGGGAGGTCTGAGTTTGTTTGGGGTGTTCAAGGTCAAGGTCTGAGCCCACTTAAGAGGGAACTTAACATCCTGAGACCAACAGACCAAGAAACACTGTATTATTTACCATAGAGTAGCCCATATACACAGATAGATGCAACACGTGCTCCCATATGCTGGCCACAACTCAGCATGTGGACAGAAATTGTATGAAAGAACGACTAATAGTGTTAGAATGTCTCATGATCATCCAACAGCCATCAAGCTCCTGGTGGTGTAACTTATTCTGTGAGACCTGCAGTGTAGCTTATAAACCAGGGCTAGACAGACTACATTTGCATTTTGAAATGTAAGAAACATGATGGAAAAAAGTCAAACGTACAAGACAGAAATGGATTACAAGTTCCACATCTGAAACTGACAGTGGCGTCGATGGTGCGCTGCTTTGTGCCGGGCTGCAGGCTGGTTTTGGTTTGACCTGACAAGCCTGACTAGCTTGTTCAAAGCATAAAATTTAGCACGACGAGTTCCACTGCCCTGCGTGACCACACTTGGAAAGATTTGGCCTTTTTACCATGCAGGAGGACACAGACCTCTTCTGATCATTTCACGGGTCAAAAGCATACCAGGCTCTTGTAGTTTGTTGTCATGGTAACATCAGTATTTCTTCATCCAGAGGTTGACATATTAGTAACAAATAATAATTATAGTAACATGATGAAATGTTTTCCCATCCACTAAGACACGTATTGTTGTCACCAGTATAAATCCAGTAGGTTGTTTGATCAGCTAACAGAGAGAGAGAGAGAGAGAGAGAGAGAGAGAGAAATTCTTCAAGAAACTGCAGTGCCATGTGATCTGTAGCTCTAAGGGAGGTCCTCATCTCTCATATATGATGCCTATCACATATAGAACACATATGGGAAAAGCCTTGAATAAGATCTAATACTGAAGCATAACGGGGATTTAATTGCCATATAAAATTCCTCACTGACTGATTTTGACTGCATCTGGCCCTCTAAAGGCTAAATTGGGCTTTTACAAGGTTTAATTGCAGTGAAAATTTATACTAGACTATAATTAATAGATTACAGATTACACGCCCTATTCACAAATTAACATTATGGCAAGTGTTCATGAAATCAGTCAATTTATGAAAAGCTGTTTTTTTTTTTTTTTTTTTTTTAGATTTGCCAAGGGGAAATAAAGAGAGATTTTCTCAGCAAGGAACACGAGCTATAGGGATGCCAGTTGTCAAGTTTCCCTCCCTATGATATATGATGTCCAACCAATATAGAGGGTTTGGAAATGGGTAATGAAAATGAGAATTAGCGAGAGAGAATTAAGAGCAAAGAAGCAAAGAGAAGACGACGGGAAGCAAGGTTGACAGCAGCCATCTGTTCGGATACCGAGTGTAACCTCCAGCTTAATCATTCAGTCTCTCTCTCTCTCTCTCTCTCTGTCTAACAATAGTGCTGATTACCGAGCCTCACTGCTGCATAACCCTCCAATCAAAGCGTCACCACCCCACGCTCCCTCCAATCAGCATTCATCTATTTCTGAATTATGCAAATTTACTTTCTCATTACGCGGTCAATGTAAACAAATTATGTGTTAACCCGTCAGCTGTTGCAGCTTAAGGGATATCACTTAAAGATAGACAGCACTCTAGTAAAGCTGTGTAAAAATACAAATAACTGTTCCTAACAAGCAATCAAATCCAGGCACTTTTTCTTTTCCCTCTTGAAACTCCGTGAGACTTGAACGGAGCTGATTGCCTCAAAATCCAACCTTTGTGAGTGACAGCATTTAAATGCAAATGTTACAGGTTGTTGGACCGAGTTTTGCTTGCTGGCTTTCCGGTTAAATTTCACTACTCCCTGTATGACTGATGAGACGGGCAAACTTTGTCTATGATGATGAGTGAACAAAGGACAATTCATTTGGCTGTCCCGGGCCAAAGGGAGACTAAACAGACATCCTAGTTAAATATCCACTGCTGCTGGGTGATGTTAGAGTTAGACTAGACATGGTTATGTGTAAAAATCCAGCACTCTTATCAGCCTAAACCACAAAGTGGAGCTGCAGCACAGAAAAGCGTCCCATACTCATTTAGACACCATAGATTCACCCTCTTTACAAATCTAAACAAAATAGCCAAACCCAAAGTGTCTCCTAAATAGCAGCGAGCAAGCATTTTCTTCACAGAAAGCCTAATCAAAGCCTATAGAATGAGAAAGCTTCAATCACGGTCTCTTGGGCATCAGTGAGCAGAGTAGAGTACATGCTGCTCAATGGAGCTAAATGCTGAGCAACTGGACTATAGACCTTTCTCACAGCAGCCAGTTTGACAGTGAATAGCAGGCAAACACAGGTGTTACTAATGACATTAATGAAGGCTGTTCCATTTAAGCCTAACAGAGCCAGGGTCCTGCTATTGTTTATGCTGGCTCACTGGAAAGACTCTGCAACACTTGAATGGAACAGAACCTTCATTAATGTTTTTCACCCTAAATAGTTCCAGATTAAAATGGTTCTCAAACCAGTCCTTGAAGACTCAAGTTCAAATTTTTCAGGTTAACAGTTAACAGTCAATAGAGGTAACAGTTACATCTTGCTGCTGTTTGGAACATCCAACATGCAAAATTTCCTAGAGCAATCTAGCTGATATCTTATGAAATCTAAGGGCAGAAGTCCATAGGAATATCCACACTAAGGTGTCTATTTACTAAGCATCAATGCAGTTGTGTGCAAAGTGCCAACTACAGTATCAATCTACTAACCTATGTGCACAAACATTTTGCATGTGGAAATGTGGTCCCAATTAGTATGTATTTTGAGATGCAGCAATGGAAGGGTGCAAAAATAGAAGAGGAGATTATTGAAATGGATCCGCCCCCATCGATTCAGTACAATACACCAGTTTCACCTACAGTTGTGTATTGCATTTAACGTCCATAAAATCATCTTAAAGGGCATCTTAACTTCTTGGCCTGAGAAAGCCACGGCTGCTGTGCTATTTGCTCAGCAAAGTAATATGTAAAGACATCAGCAAATAAAAAAAGCATGCTTCATTGGAGAATTTCCACACTCAGGTATTCTACTACGAAAATTATGATTTGCATAAGTGCTCTTAATAAATCAGGCGCCAAACTGTAGAAAGCTGAGCTCATTACGGTTTTGTGCACTGTAGTAGTAATTAGCATGCCTCTTAGCTGAAGGAGCAGCATGCTTCATCACTGCTGAACTGATGTAATCAGGTGCGTCACTTCACTAAACCCTGAGCTGTAGAGAGGTTCCTGCCTCTATATCATTTGCCAGCAAAAACTTCAAAAGCTGCTTACATTTACTTAATTACTGGGGTTACAGTGGAAGGACTGCTGATGAATGGCATGATGTTATTTATCAGCGTGCTAAGTTATGTAAGAACAAGATCAAACCTAGAGTCACTTGGGTGAGTGAGATGGAGAAAACAGCAGCTGAGATTACCATTGGCAGTAATGAATAAACAGAGTCCTATAATTGCCTTTATAGCTGTCAGCCACCTTTATTGCAAATTGCTGTCTCACAGTCTGCAATAAATAGCATAAGAACAGACAGCCAAGGAAAGCAAAACCAATTTAAAATGCATTCTCTGAGAAACAATACCTTGTTTACAGCAGTTGTGAGGATTACAACTTGAATCCTATTTTACTCTTCGACAGAGAAGAGCCCCTTTACCCAGTACTGAGAGCAACACTAATTCTTTGGCTGGTACAGTATCCCATAATGGACAGTACTGGCTTACTTTCATGTCTGGATCCTAGTCAGAGTCGAACCAGCCGTACACATATTTCCTTGGAAGTAAGCTCTCTCTAATCTCTACTTCTGGTGACTTTTTCGCAGTGCTGACAAACTTCTCAGTCTTTTCCCCGCTCCTTTCTTTCTTTGTATGGGAGAAAACAGCACCGAGCACAACTTGTTTCAATCAAGTTTCAGCATTTCCAGCTGGATCGCCCGCTTTTCCTACAATCCCCATCTACCAAAATACACCGTGCATGTGAGCTGGCTGTTGTGCCAAAGACTTCAAGGCTCCCTTGTTGTGCCGCCTTATAGGTGTCAAAAATAATGACTTTGGCGTTCTCTTAATTCCGTCTAGTACCTGCTGATCAGCGGGTTTGTTTCAGTTTGCCGAATGCAATGTTCGAAATGTTTCAATTGGCGGGTTTTTCTCCCGCAAGTGTGTGCTGAAAATACCAAGATGTTTTCTGGGTTTCTGGGACTCAGTAGACATGGCAATAAGCCGTAAGTACAAATCTACCCACAATGCTGATAAATATTAATGGTGGTAGAGCCAACTAAGCATGGAAAACAACACCGATATGAGGCTACAGACTCATTCGTATGGTCTGAATATTGAATCTTGAAATTGTCAACAAGCAAGGTAATATTTTTCATATAGCTTCAGTAATGTGATTATGTATGTTCTGAACAGCAGATATTCATTTAGCATTACACGTGGTAGGTAGAACATTATTTCAGGTCACTGAGGTATTTCAGGTCAGTGAGTTGTGAGAATGAAGTCTGTTTCAAGGTGTACATTCCCTGTAATAGCTCCAGTTCCACATTCAAACAAATAATTCAAGTCGTCAAAAATAAATGTTTTATGTTGTTAGTGCAGGAGGTTGCCTCGTCTGCTTTTTTATTATTGACGCAGGAGGTTGCCTCATGTACTGCATCTCGCAGTAGACGAGGGAGGCTGACCACAACATCAAATATGGCCTTAAGTTAGTGTTCACTATTTCCTGTGAGATTATCAGCTTTTTACCCAGATCTACCCCTGGCTGCCAGTCTCTGCCCGCCCATAGCTAACCTACCATGTGCCTGCTCAGAAAATCTTTACTCCTAGTTGTTCATCCCTCTTAGTTGTACTATCTTCCATCATGCCAGGTGGCCAATTAATTTCTATTCACTTTGCTCTTAGTTGTTGCTGGTATGAACTTATACATATGTACTGAATCATCATAATACCATTAAAACAGTGTTACATGCCTGAGCTCAGGATTACAGCTAGGATGAGCTCTCTGATTTTGTTCAGGACAAAGTGAAGAAAATATGTTTATTAGTGCTACTTAAAGGAATACTCCAACATTTTGGGTAAAATACCTCTTTTTTTCCTACTTACCCAGACTGAGATTTGACACCTTTTTCACCTCTTTACGTTCACTGGTTCAGTTCCTATGGGTAGCATTTCATGTTAGCGTAGCATAAAGACTTGAAGCCTACAGGAGTTATTAGCCTAGCTCTGTCAAGGTGAAAAAATGAACCTTAAAGCAATTCCGAAGCTGTCTTATGACCAATCTATCATGTGTATTTGAAATGTTTGTTATTGCTGTTGTTTTAAATGAGAGTCGTTTTAGGAGAAGTTAGATGGTAGGAACTATAAACACTGAACATATGTGTTCATCGGTTATATTTTCTGCTATAACTATCTAACTTCTCCTTAAACAACTGTCATTTTTATTTTTTTGTTTGATTTTTAATTCCAAGACATGTATTTCTAATACACGATACATTGTGTAAATAAGACAGCTCCGGAGTTGCTCTAAGGTTTATTTTTCACTTTAATGGACCTAGGCTAATGACTCCTGTAGAACTCAAGTCTTTATGCTAAGCTAACACGAAATGCTACCCATAGGACCAGTGGACGTACAGAGGTGAAAATGACATCGAACATGTTGTCACAGTCTGAGTAACTCGAAAAAATTTTGCCCAAAATGTTGAGTATTCCTTTAAGATGTTTATTAGTGCTGCTTAAAGAAAAATTGTAAGATAGCGTGTGAGCAAAAACCCCACCGGTGTTAAATACTCCAGTTTTATTAAAGTAAGAGCATAGCAGCTTTTAGAATTTGGATGGCTAAGTGGGTTGGCCTCACATTGTTTTGTGTGCTGCACTGCAGTTCTTTGCTGCTGTTTCCTCCTCTGTGCCTCACCCATGTTCTCCAAGGTGAGTGCTGAGCCTTCACACAACTCGCCCCAGACCTGTCACTGGGCTCTGACAGCGTGGACTTAGCGGACGGTGATCTCCGCCATGATTAACGACAGACTGCAGCAATCCAGCTCTTTCGTTGTTGGCAGGGAGACACACACCTGAAGATTTCAGCGACCTCAGTAGTGACAAGGAGACAGAGTCCAGTGGAGTCTTTAAAGCAGCCAGTCAATGCAAACACTGCAATACAAGACCTATCAAGTTTACTTACATTCCCTCTTTAATGTGCTGACTTCGAGCATTCCTGAAAACACTTTCATGGCTCTTTCATGCATGCAGTACTTAGTCCAAATGGCATACTATTGCCCTAAATATATTTTTGATGATGAGCTACTATCATCCCTCTTTCAGATGTTACCACCCCTCAATGAGTTTGTCAGTGTCTGTTGAATAATGCCTGAGCTGTGCCTCAACTATGGATTTATTAGCGTCATTTAGTTGTCAGCACAATGAGGTATGCCTTGTAATTAAAACACCATTTGGGCATCAAATGGTAGATTTGGAGAAAATCCCAATTCGATTGTTTGTATCTTTTTGTGAGGCTGACAGTCAATGTGGTTTTGCCCAAGCTCAGGAATCAGGAATGTTCAAGGAGAAGATCAAGAACATGTTTGCATCTCATCTCTTAATGGCTTGACAGTACTACACAAAGTAGTACTACACAAACGTTATGTTAAATTAAAATAAGATTGAAAAGTTGAGCAGTTTGATTTTTGAATGAAGCCTGTAGGTTAAGGACACAGCAGGTTGTGAATATATTTAATTTAAATTGGCAAGGAGCTTTTACCATACAAAACTATTTAGTTAAACCAATTTAAGTGGCATAAACATGATGCAGCTTTCACATTCCTTCTAAATGTCAGTCTGAAGAACATCATGACCAGGACTGTCGCCTCAGTTGTAAAGATTTTTGTATTTTGGTACCACTGCTGCTTTCTGTAAGTGATTCTTAAGGCACACTGCTGTGTAAAAAAAAAAAAAAAAAAAAAAAAAAAAAAAAAGAAGAGGAAGATTCAGTCATTTGCTGGTACAACTCCATACATTACACTCCATACAACTTTGCCTTTCTCCTTTCTGAAGCATTGATTGATGATCCATTGTGCTTGCATAAAAGTGTGGATGGTCATATGCCACACTTCATTTGCATATTGATCTTCGCTGGCTTTCACCTGAGCTGCCACAGATAGTCACATGGTAAAGCAGTAGCCGCTGCCTCCGTGCCTTTATGAATGACTTCAAATTACCGTGCCACAGATTTTGCGCTGCACAGCGCTGTTAGTGCCGAGTTTTATGAATATGGGTCATTACCTTTTAATGTCATTAAGATTGTAATGGCACTGCACTGGGGAGAATGTATCTCTATGTGGTGCGCCATTGATGGGAAGCCGGCGGTGCAACAACTGGTGACTGCAACATGCTGTGTTGGTCATGAGCTAAACTGGGGGTGAGGTGGTGGGGAGGAGGGGTTAAGTAAAGGAGACAGAGCTGTGCACTTAAATAAGATTGAGTCTATCAAATGAAATCAAATTAGCTTGTTTTTCGCAGGAATCTTCGTTTGTGACAGTCCCAATGATCAAAAGAGACGGCAAGTCTTCATAATTAAGATGAAACAGCAGAAAAAGCCAGATGTGCATGTGTGGAGGTGGAATGGGAGTTGTCTTATTATGTCTCATATGTCTGATGGAAGCTCGTCTGGATGGAAGCTTGTTTCTTTTGTTTTGTTTTGTTTTTTTTCATCCAATTCAAATGGAGCCACGATAAATGTTGTTTTGCACTGGTAGTGCTTTGCTTTGCTACAGACGGTGCTTTGTTGTAAAGTATAGCCTCATTTTCAGCTGCTTATGAGCAGCTGAAAATGGGTTGGAGTGGGTTGTGTGTCTGGCATGTAGCCTGTAGCCGCGCACATAAAAGTACTGCACGTCGTTGCTTTGCCAATAAAGCTGGATGCAACAACACTAGTTGGCTTTTTGCACTGGCTGTGAGAAGAGTGACAATAAAATGGATTTAATTTGTGATAGTGTCATTTACTGAGAATTAAAGTTTTTTTTTGTTTGTTTTGTTTTTGTTTTTTTGGTAGTATTGATCTAACTTATTTGGTACCTTAAAGGCACTTAAGTATGACACCCAATGGCAGGGCTAGTCTACAAAGCTCTGAGCCTGGCTCCATAATGCATTTCTGACAAGATATGAGCCAGGTCTTCTGGCCTCTTAACTGGTCTACGTGTGTGATCAAAAGCTGTTGAAGCAGCTTTTAGCTGCATTATATCTGTATCCAAACTACACCCACTGTGTTGCTAGAATAACCAACCAGCAAGCCTGAAATGTGCAAGCTTATAAAACTTTTCTCTATAGCCTTGCGTGTGTGTGTGTGTGTGTGTGTGTGTGTGTATTTACACTACTACTTTTGTATGTGTGACACTTCTATTGTTTTTATATGAAGCACATTAACACATAGAACTGACGAACGTATTACACACATCACCAATGCATAAA